>JBBPUM010001179.1:0-10355 GCA_038094695.1 Chiua aff. virens | reverse complement strand
CTGCAGTCAGTCGAGGATATCACAATAACCCATCCTTGAGATCGGGCGAAATTTGAACATACCAGTTCAATGAGACTGTCCTCCCGGACCTGAATCAGACGTCACAGGATCATAACGTTGAGCCAGCTTGGTATACTGCACACTTTTCACGACCGCTTACCGAATCTCCTCTCGCGCTGCCCTCTGTACAACTTCCTCTGTCAACATATTGATCGTCCCTAATTGATCATCTTTGCCCCACACGTCCCACGCACATCCTGTGAATGTGTGGAACTTGGGCAGTTCGTCAAACGATGGGAGGGTCGCCACCACAGTTTCGGCGCTGGTCTGGATCGCGGCGGTCTCGGCATTCAAGGTCTCGTCATTGTGGGTACCATTACCGGTGGTTGGGGAGACTGGCGCAGTGGCAGCTGTTGGAGAAGCAGGCTGGTCTGTTTTGCTTGCCTTATCTGTTCTTAGGGAGAACATACGCTTTACCCGGGATGCCATGATGGTGGGGCGGGTGAGAGATCGAGTGTCGATGCCGCAAAGCTAGTATGTACATATATATTGTCCGAACTCTGCGAAACATAATTGCAACTAGAATAGGTTATAGATACCGCCAGGTTTCAAAATCCGGATTACCGAGAGAAAGTACAAGCAGGTGGGATAGAATTAGAAAAATTGGGCCATGTGAAGCGTACGATATTCTCATCCCTTCATAGCAGGAAGGATGAGTTGCCTCTGTGGTCTCCGCATCTGCACAGAGATTCAAGATAAGATATTACCAAACAAGTCGATAAACGAGCGCAAAAAGTCACTTCGTCGCTTCTGAATCTCAGCTTGACATCCAAAGGTACATCGAGCGGGATCTGAGATCTGTGGAAGGTCTAATGCAATCGTCTGCACATTGCATTAATACTCTGGGGAAAGAAGGTCAAGTGACCTGAGGTCGTTGCTACATCGGTCGGAAATACTCGCAGCTTCAGTCACGCGGTCGGCTCCGGTGCTTTGAAACCTACTTCGCGTACCATGTCACCCGAATTTCTTTCATCTCTAATCGATCCTTAAAGTGCAGCATAAGCGAGAGTACTTGATGACTTAAACTGCAAAATGATTTTGCCAGTACACTGTGCACCGGTGGATATCAATCGCATGGTCCTCCGAGAGCCGGAACCGTTATATCTGAAGTGAAAGTTAATTGATCTGGAACAACACACTAACTCTATAGTCACGGTAGAATTGACGAGTAGTTTCATTTTCGGATACACCAGATACAGCGAAGTCATAACTTGAGTAGATGAATTTGCTCGTTTGTTTGCACAAGTCATAAACAAGAAGCGTGTAGGTATATGCGGTAAGAGAAACGCGACAGGGATAAAAAAGGCACACCGATGTTTCAACAGGTGCTGGAGAGTCGGGTCCACGAGACACGTGTCTGAAGCAAAAGGCTTTTGCGATTCGTGCACCACGCTTTCCAGACTGCGTCGACCGACAAGAAGAATGGGTAAGCAAACGAAAGAATGATCGAGGACGATACTGACAAAAAAAAGACTTGAACGAGAATAGCGCCTGGTCCAGCAAGGGCAGCAACAAGCAAAATTAAGAGAGTCAGCTTCAGGGCGCGGCCATCCAATATGCGCCACTAATGGGAACTTGTCCAAGCAGGGCTGCCAATGAGGAGGTAATTGAAGTCGATGGTCGATATCGAATATATGCAGTCGTGTTCACTGCTGACAGAAAACACGTCTCGATGTGAAGTGAGAGGAAATAGGCGGTGGTGGAATGGAGAAAATAGGAAAATAAAAGGAAAATTAGGAAGTCGATGAAAGCAGGGTAGTGTTTGACGTCGCGGTGATGGGTATGCAAATGTGTTTGACGCGAAAAGTTGAGGAATCATGCACATTGTGGAGCCGAAAGGACACGAAGGGGAAATCTTGACTGTCGACGTGTCGCTGGATGGGACCAAAAAAATCGCGACAGGGTTGGCTCTTATCTCCTCAGACTCCTACATTCACCATCTGGACGCGTCTACTGGAGGTACACTCTCGAAATGATCTGTCTACAAACACTAGGCCGCCTATTTTCCTCGCTGCATTGCTTTGGCAAGCGATAGCACATAGATCGCTGTGAGTAATGAGGAGTCAAAAAAAGAGGGTAAAACATGTCGAGGTGAGCGACCAAATGCTGTCAAAGAACATGAAGAGACTGACGTCTTGGCTGTTACGTGCGGTTGATAGTACCGTAAGGCTTTGATCGTCTTCATTGGCGGTTACTGTGAGGGCTCATGCTGAGTCGACGTCCATGACACGGTCTGGAAGGTGAGGGGCAAGAACGGGTGAATACAGCAGAGGAGCAATGGGAATGGCGAGGGGAGCGGATGCTGGAGTGTCGGGTCGGAGGTGTTGGGGGAGATGCCGAGCGGAGTCGTTGGTCCGCACTTTGTCACTCCTAGCCTTTACGCGTCTTGACAACATTGACGCGTCCAAAGTTCATTCCACACATAGACATGATTTTCCTTATTCCTTCCGCATTTCTTTCGCCCTGAGCCAGCTTCCAGGTCGCTGAAGCGAACTTGCACTATTCTGACCCGATCCTGCGCCAATGTCACTCTTGATTTCCATCTCGCTTGTACATCATCTACCCGCACACGGTATGTTCGTTCCAGATGCCGGTTGTGACTGTACTGCTCTTCTCAGCCTTTCTACCAGCAAATACTCTCGTGGCTCCGGATAGAATGAACTTGCTTCATCTCACCCTAGTCTTCATCACCTTGTTCCTCGACTCGCTGGATATGGTCACAATCACACTATCTTCAAGTGGTACATGCACAACAACCCTGGGCTGGCGTTGAGAGTGCGCTGTGGATCTGATTTCTGGGTTGATGACATGCCCCGAATGGACTTGTTGACAAGATATGACAACACGTGGACGTAGCACTCGGAAGCGTAGTCACATCGTCTTCCGCCGAACGGGGAAAATTTCCACTGGATGAGTGATACAATGAGCAGGAGGGGTAGGTCAAAGAGAGCTGATCAACGTTACACCCAGAATTATGCGAGGATCAGAAGACTTGTACGGCCTTCGTGGCACATATGATCTAAGCGCTGAGTAAACCCCTGACACCTGGTCCCTGTATGTCCTAGTTATTGGAGAAGCGACAATCAAGAAATGGGACTCATTCAATGGGACTCCGAGTTGATGACGATTGGATAAATGTTTGAGGTATGTTTGTATAGATGCACGATCTACCTTGCATGCTAACAAGTTTGACTCGTACGTCGTGATTAGGTTTGCTTCGCAACTGGCGTGTCGAACGGTATACGATTGACCTCACGACGTCGATTGTCCTAGCGTGGCATGTACCCCGGGACATCGGAGGGAGCATGAGGAGTGGCATGGACTTGGAGAAGTGGTGCAGAGAGCAGGTTCAATTAACTAAAATTGCCAAAGGTGATGCATGGCTTCTGATGTTACACTGTCATGGTTTTATGTTCACGATACACACCCATGCCATTTTGGTACATCTGCATGCCAGGAAAGCTTGGATCACATTACCCTTTGAATACTAATACTTTCCTGCATTGTACGATACGTTGACATGTTTAATGCTCATTGCAAACCAGAATCGGCGAATGCAAGACCGCGTGCACTCAAGACCAATGTCTTCCGATTAGCTTTTACGTCACTTGGAGCTTCAGGTTTGAATGCTTCACTGCGTAGCAACTATGTCTTTTCTCCATGGTTTGGAATCTTGGCAGATTCAGACCCTCAGTAAGTTTCGGGCAAAGGAGTCTCAATGATAGGGTGGTACCTTTTATGTCGTTGTAGATTTCTCCGATACTGACTGATATTGTCATCTAACATGAGATGCTTTACGGTCGACGCAACGAACGACTAGAAATAACGTTGTTCATGGCCTTCTGCCTCCTTTGACTAGAACAAGGCGACCCATGTTTGGTCATTGACATTGCTTTCGATTACCCACTGAAACGACCTTTTGTCTGAGTGGTTCTTTCCCGCACAACGCTCTTTCTGTGATCATCACCTTTTCTTCCTTCCCACAGACCTCATTTCCCTTATGGGCGGCGATATGGCATTCAAGTTATGAAGGATCAGATCTGGCGGGTTTCACTGGCATTTCATACATCAGGACGTAAAGGACATGTCGGGACCAACCACTGCTGCCAGCGGCCAGCCTGATGATGCTTTTCAATTTCAATATCAGGATTACCATGGCCATTATGAATGCCTATGGGGTTGAAGTGCTCATCTTGGACATCAGATAGACAGAAACAAGCCTCCGCTGTGTAAGACCTGATGAATTATTGGATAATTTATCCTGGCGCACTGGCCACTGATCACTACTGAGCACTGACTCGGATGACTCTTCCAAGATTCCAAGTGCTAAATTGATATCAAGTATAAGCAACAGTATGGAAAATGATCCACTCAAGTCTGTTTGTTGTGCTGAGTATTTTGTCATAGTAATGCAATACCAGAAATATAGAACGTGGGATCAGCTAGCACGCTTGCTTCATGATAGCTGACATCGTGATTTTTATGCAGCCAATACAGCTAACCTTCCTTGATGGAACGTGCAAAGCCAGTCAGTGCAGCCTCGTCCACAATAAGGAAGGTGGCTAGCTGTGAAATCAATACCGCCAATCAAATTTTCTGATTCTGATTCTGATCGGGCTAGACAACAAATGAGCTCAATCCCATCGAGACTGGTTGTCACAGAGAATTACCATCAAGTGCTTGGTGAGGCCGTGGATGTTTTACTGGTGGCTTTAAGTTATAAACCCATGACTCGAACAGGGTAGTTCTCATAGCTCTCTTTCACACTTCTCATCACGTCTCAACTCACACCTGTCAAGACCATGTCCTCTGATTTACAGTCCATCATCCTGGCCATTCAGCAAAATAACTACGGTTCCCGTGCGTGGGTCTGTCCTTGCGATAGTCAATCTTACACACAATTTGCAGTCGCAGTCCTGATTGCTGTCGGATATGATTACAGTAAGTCCTGCGTTCTACCTTTTTGTCAGTCGTCAGGTGACTGTTACTAGTCCTTGTCCTTCCAAAAGAGGTACTGTGAACTTCGAGGCTTTGTCACAGACAAAGTTATCACTAACAGACCACTAAAGATAGAGTACATCTGGGTGGGTGTATAGTGATTTCCTGAGCCAATACATTGCTGACAAGAATGCAGAATAAGCAATGGTCTTGGGTCACGATCATGTTTCTTCTTGCGCGTACCTAATTCGCAATGTACTCACCCTGTTTTCTAATGAAATTCCGATAGATCCGTTATTGTGGTCTATACATTGCGGCGTGAGTGTACGGCCGCTGAAATGTACATAGTGTATGATCACCTCAACTGTGCACTAGGTATGAGAGCCTCGGTAAGTTTGCATCATACAGTGCAAATTTCTTCGCGCTTTGACAAGTGCAAAAGTAGGGAGTAGTTTCATGCCTGATCCGAAGGTGTGTTCCACAAGCCATCAGGAGCTAATGGATATTCATAATTTCTATGTGCCCTTAGGTGTATGTATTGTGCTGACCACCATCATTACGCATTCAATGAGTGTCTAATAACAGTGAAATAGTTGTGAGTATTTGCTTCAAGAACTTCATGTATTTCACCTGCCTTATATTTGTATATATATCAAGGCAATATAATGAGGTATGGAGAAATTTGGACATTCGGCCTCTTTCTCGGCTCAGCCGAACGTGAGTAACACTCTGGTTACTCTGGTCGAGAAACAATTTCCACTTCGACAATCACAGTTGTTATGATCCTACGCGTATGGGCAATGTACACCCAATCAAGACTAATCCTCGCCTTACTTCTTGCAATACTTTGCATCGAGCTTGTCACCCTCATAATAGTTGCTGCTGTCAATACCAGGCAGATGAATGAGTACTGTATGTACTGCCGCTAACTCGGTAAATGGATGCTACACTAACGAGTGGTCAGGGGTCGCCACCCAGGTACTGGAGTATTCATTTTGCACGCCACAACTTACATTTCCTGCTTGGTCTGCCTATATTGCTAACATTTCACAAATGACCTTTGATACAGTGTTGTTCATGCTAGCTACCGCTCAGTTTGTGAGGCAGTTGCTTCAAACGTACCGCATCACGAAACAGTGGAAACTCAGCCGGTACATGAACCTGCTCGTCGAGCAAGGTAGCCTCTACTTTCTAGGGTAAGCATGTCTAGCCTTACTTTGTGAATCTAAAAGCTATTTATACACTGACAATCTCATGCTACAACTGAACCTCTTATGTCACAGAATCCTTCTGTTGAACATCACCGCCATGCTTGGCTATACTGGATATATTCCGAGCACCGGTTGGCAGTTCATACTATTTTGCATCGTGGAATATGTTCCTGTGTACTACATTCTCACCCCTCGGTTTATCATCAGCATCAGGGAGATGTATGCGCATGATGTTCAAGGGAGGTGTGGTGGTGGGATCGACAGTGGGTTTGGGCTCTCTACGTTATCGTCATCCAGCCGTGGTGCTGCTGGAGGACCGATGGTATTTGCAGCTGGTGCGCAGAGCGAGGATGCAGGGGACGTAGAGGCAGATGATGTCAATGGGCAGAACCAGGTAACTCAAGTCACAGGAGACATTGAGTTGGTTCCAAGGGAGGTCTAGTCTGCTCGACAGGTGTAGTTCAAGTGAAGCAAGGGTCATCGCCAGTCCAGTCATTCATCCCCAATTCTACTCGAGAGGAGAGAGGAGTGGTAGATCTACTGTGACTTGACATCTCCATCTCCTCATCAATTTGATACACATACATGGCTCTACTAGTACTACTGCCCATTTTTATTGATATCTGATACATCGTATTCTCATAGTTGTTGGAAGCACATTAAGTCGAAACAAGTATCAAGGACACGAGATAATGTGCGATCAGATGGATTTGGTCCAGGCTCGTATTAGCGGGACAGAAAAGTGCTCTTGCGAACTATAGACCCTCACTAATCCAGTTTCCTGCCAGTGTCCACACACTACTAGCAGAAATGTGTTGCAGATTACTGCAGACGCCAAAGCAGAGTGAATGGTGGCTCCGACCAATGAAGGGTATTTACGATACTGACAAAAATTCAAGGGTTGGGTGGTGGTGATTCCACCTCCAGTGATACTGAACGATCAAGAGGAACCTCAATCTAGGATAAAGGGAAGAAAATTGAATGCTTAGTAACGGGGCGACAGACATTCAACAAAACTTCTGCCACGGAAAATCAGCAGGGCGAATGGAAGACAATCAAGATCAATGGAAAAATGAAACCAGCAGTATTACACCATTGAATACATCAACCTGAACATGAAGGCCATCTTAACACCACATCCACACCTCAGTGTTTCCGAGTCCAATACGATAAATGCATCTCGCTGTGATTTGCGTAGAGTACATGCTCATAGACTTCTCTGCACCCTTGCACGTGTTCTAGATCATGGTCTGCCGTTTGACTGAGGAACACTTGCATAGCGCCTTCTCTGTGATTTGAAGCAAAGACACGTATAGCGATTGACACTGATACTCATATTAACTAAGACGTCAGTGGATGTGAAGAGGTTGGATCACCCAGGCCATTTTTGTGCGTAAACGTGGTGCAGCCCATAGCGATGTGCATGTATAGGCATGATGAAATGACGAAACAATGGAAAGTGGTTCGTAGTTAGTTCGGATCAGGGTGGTGTATCTGTGTGGGGTGCAAAGAGCCACAAGGAAATAGGCACGACGAAAGGAGACATGAAAGTGGGAGCGGCGGACATCTTGCGGGATGGGATCAAAATCGCCGTCGGATCATGGATCAGCACCACCAGGACCTGGAATCAGGCAGCGGGCAAGCAACTACAAAGATTACAGCACGGCCACATTGCGGCCGAGGTCAAATTCTCACCGCACGGACGCCTTGCCACTGCAAACAGGCAACACGACTCTGTTCGCATCTACAATGACGAGGATAGTCGTCTCCTCCACGATTTCGCCATCCAACCTGGCTCAGCCGTGAACCAACGCCTCTAGTTATTGAACTAATCAAGAAAAAGTGCACAATTCGTAAAGGGTGCATACAACGGACGAAACATCCAGAGGTGGTCCATAGAGTACTCCGAGGAATAGAACCGTTGCGTCAGATCTGAGACACAACCACCAAGCGGCCACGCAGCTTTAGTAGAGTATTTTGCTCGTTGATCTGTACCAGCCTTCAGCGCACAGACACGTCATTCTAGGGCAGAACTCACTGGTATATTGCAAATTTGATGTCCACGTATTCAAAACTCGTGGCGAGGAAGGGCTGGAGAGCATAGTAAGTTCTCATAGCTTTGATGTGCAAGACAGCGTCTGGACAGGCATTGACGATGGTCAGAATTGAGCGCAGGCCTCTGAAAATGAGTGATACTACGGGGAGTCGGGGACAGAAAGGTGCACACAAGCACCGAGATCACGGGGCGAAGAAGACACGTGCCACAGTGTAAAAGGTTGCTGTGGAACGATATCACGTCCCCGTTCTTGAATCTGTCAATCATGTTCACCAGATTTCGTCGATTACTGGCACAAAGAGGAGGTAAGTCAGCTGAAAGCATGATCGAAAGGACCACACAGACAAGAAATTAGACAAGAATAAGAGTGATGCCGGGTCCAGCAAGGATGAAAATGGGTAAGCCCGAGAATAGCCAAAGCGGTATGGCCAATGTGAGATGGCGATACTGACGAGGACCTCAAATTGGAGTCTGAAGGGATGGGATTTGTGCGTTATTCAACTTGTCTGGCTCTGGTCCTAACTGAAAGGTAACCATGTGTATCACCGAGTTGAGCACTGCACAGCGACAGTATCCAGATTTTGTTCACTCTGCGAGTTCCGCGAAGACTGGAGTGCACACTTTTCCGACAGAGATATGAATTGGACGTGGAAGAAATCCGACCCGATCCAAAGACTGTACAAGATGTCGGGAGCTCCTCGGAGCATCCCAGCTGTTCAAGAGAGTGTTGCAGGTAGCGTGCAAAAAATCTAAATTAGAGACAATCCGACAGTAGACTAAACTGTCCTCGTGGTTGGAAAAATTAGTTGAACGGTGCGTCCTTTCGAAGGAACGCATGTGGCTTCTGCCTCGAAGCGCTGCTCGAAGTACTACATCGCATGCATATGGCTGATTTCTTGACAGCGACTCACCTCGACACACACAGATGCAGGAAATAAAGACTGGTGACTGTCCTATACTCCTTCATTACGTCGCTCGGGTCCTGCTTCTCAAGGAACCAAAGTTGGCATCGATGTGTTGCCCAACCTGGAGCCTGCAGCTCACAGTAAGTCTACACTCAGCGTCGATGAGCTTGTTCTTCATGGCAACGGTCAGGTTCTTTCCAGACCGTTTCATAAACTGTCCAGTTTGCAATTGCGTCTCGTGCCAAAGTGGAGGCCGAGATCCAGCCTAGGGATCCGGCGTCGAACGATCAGTGCGTCCTCGTCATGCAGGTCTTATTGTCAACCTGTGACTCGGCCCTCTCTCACAGCGTTTCGCACTCCAAGTTTTGAGTTCTGTCGAGACGTTGAAGGAGCTGACTGCCTCTGGGAGACGACTTACGCTCGCTATACAGCTATTGTGGGGAGTCGCTGGATTCTCCGGAGAGCCTCAAGCCAGAAGACTTTTTTGGCATGACATTTTCTTCTTCAGCATCGCTTCAGGTACGTCGGAACTGAATATCTGGAGTATGACCGTTGACTGAACTAAGATATCGCTGTGAGAAAGCGGTCATTGATGTTGTACCGCGTACGCAAGTGCCGCCTTCAGAAAGTAAGGATGCTGTACTCATCGAGAGAGTTCACGTCTCACATCTTCACAAGACATTGCAGGTAGCGATCTGCATCAACAGACTTGTCGTGCCCTACAGGTGCGAATGCCAGTGATTGTTCGGTCGTCGTGATCTCGATGAGGCGTTATGCAGGCAAACCTGAAGGCGACGTAGTACATCGTCTTCAGTTCGGGTACCAAGATACTTGTGAACGGCCAACAGGACGGATAGGATCAACGGCTGCGTGACCACATTGCACACTCCATTCCACTTGGTTAGTATACATTGTCCGATCAATTTTTATACCGACTCCATACCCATTTAAACGCATTTTTATCTCCATCAGCGTACAATTTTCAGCTTCACTGGGTGTTCAACGGAGACACCATGTCGCATCGGTTGACACAGTCCAAGAGGGTGTCGAAGAACGGTCCCGCCTGAAAGATGCTTAGCAACGATAACGAGACAATGATCAAAATAGCAGACAGACCTCGAGGGATTCCATCACCATACAGTTCTTTCCCTTGGCTCCCCAGCTATCATCGTACGAACCGTAAGC
>JBBPUM010001178.1:0-10361 GCA_038094695.1 Chiua aff. virens | reverse complement strand
CATGAATGCATCTCTGAGCTCACACAGCTTGCCCTGGTAGTCCGAGATTCTTATTTCAATATCCGATAATTCAGATATCACGACCCGAGCCACTGCATCGAAGGTGAGCAAGAGGGACAGCATTCGTCGGTGGGCCCTTACCGCAGCTTGTATCAGCATAGTCGCGAATGAACTCAGCGCATTCCATTACTTGTTGAATCAGGAACTTAAGGGGTTCGACGCATTCCTCGATCATTTTCAATGCATCGGCATCACGTACGAACGCAACAACGTCTTTCATAGTACCTGCCAACTGAATGATTCGATCATCATAATTTTTCTGGTTTACGAGAACCTGTGTCGTAATGATCAGTAATAGCAGTGTTTGGTGACAGGAAGATTGAACTTGATTGACGGATGATACAACGGACCAAGCCAGCGACACGTAGGGATGAATCTATGTACCAAACAGGCTGAACGTGCAGTAACATTAAGTAACAAATCCATACCTGTGCAATACTACCAGCAATCTTGTTGAAGAGCTCGATTCTCTCTAGTAAAACGTTCCACATGGTTTCAAATTTTTGTATGTTACCTGCGACCTGTGAGACAGCTAATGCTGCTTGATCGGCTATGCGCGTGGGACGCATCGCATCAACTGCATGGTCCGCCTTTCCGACGTCATAGTCAGCCCGACGATCCTGTGCGTTAAAGCCTTGGCATGCAGCTGCGGTGAATATAAATTTGAGCATGAAATTTGCACTCGCAGGATTAACGATCATGGAGGGATCCCTGTGGAGAGGTAGTTCGAACACTAAAAACGAACCTGTTTCAGTAGTAGAATGTGTCGCAAGGGTTTGCCGTACCATCGTTGTTCACTTTCTTCATCACATTTCCGATCGTCGACGAGAAACTTCCAACTAGTTCATCCCGTTTGCGTGGTAAGCGGTGCCTCTGGTAAACTTCTGCGCAGAAGTCATCCTGATCGTTTCCATCACTGACACCATTCACTTCTCTACATTATGCAGTAAAGGATGTACACTCACAAAAACATGTTTTCATCCCATGAGATACCATCCTTTCCGTGCTTCGTTATGTTTGTCGATCTTGATATATTGCCTGAGGAAATCTTGACGTAGTATCGCCTTTTCACTAAGGATCTGGGTTTTGTTCTAACACGAAGTTCGACGCCTGAGAGAAGATAAACCGGGATCACAGAGGCTCTTACTGGTACTAAGACCTCACCGGAGATAGTAAACCTCTTTTCCCTACAGCACAATCAGCGGACCAAGTCAAAAATACCAAGATAAGGGATATGCGCACGTAGTCGGATTCATCTGCAAACTGATTAAATTCCTAGTATTTGTGATAGTGAGAGGATGGTAGAGACGGTTACAGTGGTGCCACCTCGATCTGAGTTCGTGACACCTCAATCGCTCCCCTGGGCCCGGCAACCTTCCACCGGCTACTCGAAGCGGAAACAACCCTCCGAGCGAGCAGTTCAAACAAACTCCAGCTGCACCCCGAATTACCATATCGTCGACATTGGCGCGACGCCTCAGACGTTCTTTGCGCCAGTACGCGTCAACAAGTACCCGTAACACACAGTAGCATCGAAGGCTGCAATTATGTAATATGCAGATACACAATTGTATTTCGAGAAACCTCCTGGGCAGGCCGAGAGGAGTATTTCTTCCCGGTGCAAGCATCACTCCCAACGAGGGCAACGCCAACGACGCAAGTAAATCACTCTTCCGACGCGTGGTGAACCTTGTTGATGATCTCATGGAGAACGTGGACAAATTTGATGTCAATGTCAAGGATATGGGGCGCCGGGAAACGATCCGAGCGGTGTTTTTGGCATTGGTGCGAACCAGAACGGTTGGCGAGACCTTTTCAACATGGGTCTTATGCGTTACTTCATTGTTCACAAATGGCAGACGCGAGTTGCTTACACACGCTATTTCGACTGCACAACGAGAATGTGAGGCGTAGCGCGTGAGGGCCCTCTTCTCCGTTGACAGGGTCCCTGACACTGAATTTTGTGTAGTACAAGTTCAACTACTCAAGAGCAACGTCACATACATTGTGGATAGTAGTCGTTGTCCGCGAGAATGCTAACCGATATTATATCAACTTGAACACTTGCGGTATGCAAGAACTACAGCCCTAACCTTGGTCGACTTCTGGCCTCGTATCTGGGCGCTGCCAGCGACAGAAATGACAACGACATAGTACCCCGCGATGCGCATATGTCTCATCGCGACCAACCGGCAGCAAGGGGAAAGGATATAAGCCTAGAGGTATGGAAGACTCGGGCGAGCGTACCCGATCGCGACACGACGATATAAACGACTGCCGTCGTCACATCGTCATGTAGCGTCGCTATCCCAAAGGAGCAGCAGAGCAGGTCAGGGCTTCACCGAGGGTGAGAAGTGTAGAAAGGGGAAGATGTAGGCCATCGGTGAATCGCGTGAGAAAGTAACTACTGAGCCAAAAAAAACAACACAATTATTTACCTAATGAAACCGTCTGGCTTTCCATGAACGTGTATATTTCGACCGTAACCTAACACACGATATTCGACATAGCTGACGGTGAATATACATTTGAAGGCCCTCAGACTGACCCTTGTGCAGCTTCCATTCTTTGTGAGGCTTAACGTGGACCTCATCATAGCCTCACCTCATCCAGCATCTTTCCCCTTGTCGTTCCCTACTACTATTCGCAGACAAGGGTATCATTTCTGTGTGGATCTGGTCCATCTTGTTCTACGCTGAACACATGTTTTTACACAGGACTCAGGAGGTCCTCGCTCCGGTCAATATCATGTGCTAGGGTATTGCTAGGGCTACACATAAGTAAGGCTCGTTGGCGTCAATCCCCAAATTCCTCCAGTCTAACATGCACCCCCCCTTGTTTGCTTCACTGTCTTTCGCAGGGGCCGTGCTCGCCGCCTCCAACAACATCACTATCACCGGATGTCCTATCCCAGATTCAACAACATGCGATCATCGCAGTGTGTGGGATCTCCTGGGTAGTTGTGGTCTAACCATGCTCATCTGTGTCTGGCACGCCGTGCACCCCGCTGTTCCACTCCCCTACTTCAAGTGGTATCACATTGTTTTCTATCGCTTGGGTTTGATGGTCATTACTTTCCTCACGCCAGAGCTAATGATCGAAGTTGCATGCTTCGAATGGTTGGTGGCCAGGCGAATGACAAATTATGTCCATAGTACGTTTTCCATCGACGGAGTGTTGAGAGTGCTCAAGCGATAAGCAACCGTCTGCAGATGATCGCGGATACGAGTGGTGGACCATGACCCACAGCCACTTTGCGTTGAATGGTGGTTTTGCTGTTCGCGACAACAAAAGTACCACACAGCTTCGTTTTCGCTTCGCCGATGACATCCGGGAGTTAATTGACTTCATGGACGAAGGGAAAATTGTAAATCCGGTCGTCACCATGGCCGACATCAGGGATAGAAGTAAATCTGATGTTCTAGGAAAAGCGATCCTCGCTATGCAATTGTCGTGGTTCACTGCGCAAGTTACTGTCCGACTTGTCTACCATCTGACAGTGACTCTTGTTGAGCTGGACACGGTCTGTATGGCACTCCTCACGGTCCCGCTTCTCTTTTGTTGGTGGGAAAAGCCATATTGCCCCGGAGGTCTGTATATATTCGTAAAGCGTGACACAAACGTGAATATCAATGATAGTACGAAGGTGTCACCAATGGTCAACGACTGCAAGAAACTGAGGGTGTGTATTAGACATTCTTAAGCTTAGAAACACTGATGTGATACTATCCATAGCAAAACCTGGAGATTGAAACTGAGAGGAGTCATCAAAGTCTCCTCCTCGTGGCTGGCCCCGATGGTGGACCCGAACTTCTTCTTCCTATTTGCCTTACCTGGGCCATCTTTGGCGCGTTACACGCAACTGCATGGAATTACACTTTCCCATCTGGCCCTGAGAAGGTCCTATGGCATGTGTCATCAGTCGTCTTGATAGGATCGGCCGTGTTCTTCGGGACTGGGTCGCTGCTTTTCAGCTGTTACGGTGGGCTCGTTGAAGACTTGGGCACGCTGCTGGCGATGACTTTTCTGGTCATTGGCATTGTATCCCGACTATTATTGGCTGT
This sequence comes from Chiua aff. virens, assembly GCA_038094695.1. Taxonomy (NCBI): domain Eukaryota; kingdom Fungi; phylum Basidiomycota; class Agaricomycetes; order Boletales; family Boletaceae; genus Chiua; species Chiua aff. virens. The sequence goes on along the minus strand of JBBPUM010001178.1, from coordinate 6,237 downwards.
CCTCATGCTTATGAGCCTTCGCTCGCTTCCCCCTTCTTCGTACGATATCGTTCCATGGACAGAGTATATCCCTCACCTATAGTCCGCTTTATGCACGTCTGCTTGGACCCGGAGTTTATGTGTGTCTTTCTCTGTTTCGACTGCCGAGAAAAGGTGTCGCTGCCCGTGCTGAGGGCGGACAAGCCAGTTTTTTCGTATCTCATGCGACCATCAGATCACTGTGCATTGCCTCACATCCCTGATAATCATTACAAAAATAAGGAAAAGAAACCCAACATCATAAATATGCAGAACAGCGCCTAGGCGCACAATAATTGCATACAAACAGCACCAAGGAAGGATTCAAATAACAGTTTGATTGCAATCAGATAACAGCACGTATCATCCATCTCAGCAGGAAGAGAACGAAAAAAATGCAATAAAATAGCACCAAATCACCGGAACACCAAGGAGGACATTAAATTCGACGCCCACTGGTCCAACTCGCCCCAGATCTGCACCACCTCAATGCACTCCACCTCACCGATATCGGCATCATCGACGCAGTGTTCTCGAGCCGACAACGAATCCATTACCATCACGATCTCCAACTTGGACGTCTTGTTGTGCATCGAAGGGAGCAGCTGATCAGGGTCGCCGTACATGTACAGCGGCTTGAATGACTCATCCTTGGAGAGCTCAAACGGGGCGCCTTTCTTGCGTTCTGGCAACGGACAGAGCTGGCAAGGGCTTCAAATTGGGGATGCAACACAGTGACCGCTCTCACCTGGTAGATGCTCCACTACACCTCGGGCGGCGACGATGCCACTTGCACACTTGCTGAACCTCCTGTCAGATCCATGTCTTGCTGGCCCACGACAGACCTGATACCATTGAATTTTGAGACCCTTGAGCCTGATCTCTCCCACGGTGCGCCTTGATGTTCATCCGCAGGATGGCCTCGAGTGCTTGCGGGGATTGGAACTCAGTATTCAATCTCAAGACCAGTCTCGGCGATGCGCCGGCATTGATCTCCCGGACAACGTTGGCTACACATGAATCGTCCGTGCCTCAGACTCTCCCTTCAAGTGTGGATATATAGTTTGGAGTGGCGCGAGTGGAGAATGCTAGAATACAGATGAAAAGAATAGTCCATGCACCATGACAACTTGGACATTTGTTTCCTACCTCAACGAGAGCAGTATTGAAGAGCTGACACCTCAATCCATGCGCAGATACTATGGCGTAGTATATCGGAAATACGATCTCTTGCGCTTCACAATGGCAACGGCATAGCACGAACACGACGCGCATATGTCTCATCGCGACCAACTGGCGGGAAGGCGAAAGGATATATGAGAATAAGGGATGAGGGAGTATGACCGGCCGCGATGCATACATAACGTGACACGCTGTCGCACTCTCGTCTCGTCACGATGAACTGCCGACAACACGGGGGCGAGAGGACTGAGAGGAGCCTATAGCTAACCTCAGATGGTTCGCGTGAGAAAGTAATGTAACATTTGGGTCAGAATTTCCCAGGTACACAACCGTGGGTAAAGTGCGGCTTTTGGGAGTTATTAGTAAGCAATAAATCGAAACACCGCAACTACCTCCGAGCACACCACGATCGGTACAGCTGGTAAGTTTTTCGACATAAGTCCTTGTAGTAATTTGTCCGACTGTGCTTGGGATGCTACCAGGTTCCCCACCTTCCTGGGTGCCCCGAACTCCATTGTGTAACAAGAAGTGTCCCCTTTAGATAGATTCAGTATGGAGCTAGTCTTGGACAGCATCCACACCAAACAACCCACGTTTTACACAGGATGACAGCTAAGTCATGATGAGCCTGTGACAGGCGCACATAAATGAGTGTCAGTTCTTCCAAATTTCTCCTATCATGCTCCCTCCCTTGTTCACTTTACTGTTCTGTGTCGAGGTTGCGCGGGCTTCCTCCGACAATATCACCATCACTGGATGTCCTACTCCAGATCCAATGGCGTGCAATTATCGCAGTCTGTGGAGTCTTCTGGGCAGTTGTGGCCTGACCATGCTCATCTGCGTCTGGCACGCCGTGCACCCTGCTGTTCCACTCCCCTACTTCAAATGGCATCACACTATTCTCTATCGCTTAGGCTTGATGGTTGTTACTTTCCTCGCACCAGAGGTTATGATCGGGTTCGCATTCTCGGAGTGGTTGGTGGCCAGAAAGATGACGAGTGATGTTCATGGTACGTCTCCCATCGACCAGGTGTCGTGAGTTCTCAGGCGATAAGCGACCATCGGCAGACGATCGCGGATACGAATGGTGGACCATGACCCACAGCCACTTTGCATTGAATGGTGGTTTTGCTGTTCGCGACGGCACGGGTACCACACAGCTTCATCTTCATCGCGCCAGTGACGTCCGGGAATTAATTGACCTCATGGACAACGGGAAAATTGTAAACCCAGTCGTCACTAAAACTGACATCAGGGATAGAAGTAAATCTGATGCTCTAGGAAAAGCTATCCTCATTGTGCAACTGTCATGGTTCACTACACAAGTCACCGTCCGACTTGTTTACCACCTAACAGTGACTTTAGTCGAGCTGGACACGGTCTGCATGGCACTCCTCACGATCCCGCTACTCTTTTACTGGTGGAAAAAGCCATATTGCCCTGGATGCCCGTATATATTCATAAAGCGTGACAAAAACGTGAGTGTCGATGATAGTACGGAGATGTCACCGATGGTCAACAACTGCAAAAAACTCAGGGTGTGTATTAGGCGTCCTTGACTTGAAGCTTACAAATTCTGGTGCTAATGCTATCCATAGCGAAATATGGAGATTGAAACCGCGAGGGATTATCGTAGTCTCTTCGACATTGCCGACCACGACCCGGGCAGTCGTGACGATGGATTAGAATTTCTTCCTGTTTGCCTTACTTGGGCCGTCTTTGGTGCATTACATACAGCTGCGTGGAATTACCCTTTCCCGTCTGGCCTTGAGAAAATTCTATGGCATGTGGCATCAGTTATCTTAACGGCATCACCTGTGTTCTTCGGGGCTGGGGCGCTGCTTCTAGCATATGGCGCCGGGGTTGCTGAAGGTGTAGGCGGGTCGTTGGTGTTGGTCCTTCTATTAATTGGTATTGTATCCCGACTAGTATTAGTCGTCCTCGTGCTTATGAGCCTTCGTTCACTCCCCCCTTCCTCATACGAAATCATTCCATGGACCCAGTATATCCCTCACCTGTAGTTCGCTTTAGGCGCGTAGTTAAGCTCATGAGTTTCGTCTGTCGGAGTTTATAGATATAACAACTCGTCTTTCTGTTTCGACGGCCAAGAAAGTGTCAATGTCCGTGCTGAAGGCGTCCGACTCAGTGTTCTCGCGCCTCATCGGATCGCTGTGCGTTGTTCCACATTCTTGACAATAATTACAAAAACAAGGGAAAGAAACCCAATATAATAAATATGCAAAACGGTAAACATAGGCGTGCAATAATTACATACAACTGAATGCGTCAAATGACGGTCCGAGCAGCGTCCACAGCAGAAAGAGAACGAAAAGAAAAAAACGCAATAAGATAACACCAAATCACCGGAACACCAACGACGACATCAAATTCAACGTCCACTCGTCCAACTCGCCCCGGGTCTGCATCGCCTCGATGCGCTCCACCGTCACCGACATCGACATCGCCGACGCAGCGTTCTCCAGCCGGGTCAACAACGAATCCATCACCATCATGATCTCCAACTCGGCCATCTTGTCGTGCATCGGGGGGAGTAGCTGATCGGGGTCGCCGTACATGTACGACGCCTCGAATGACTCGTCCTCGGAGAGCTCAGACGGGACACTCTCCTTGCGCTTCGGGAACGGACGGAAGACGCGCCCGCTAGCGAGAGCTTCGAAACGGAGACACAACATAGCAAGCGCCCTCACTTGGTCGATACTCCACTGCACCTTGGGCGGTGGCAACATCACCTGGGCACTCGCCGAACCGCCTGTTAGGTCTACGTCCTGCCGTCCTGCAACAGACCCCGGATAGATGAGCGATACCATCTCGGGAATTTCGAGACCTTTGAGTTTGATCTCTCCCACTGGGATCACCTTGATGTTCATCCGCCGGATGGCCTCGATTGCTTGCGGGGGCTGGAATTCAGAGTATTCGGTGTCGGGACCGGTCTCGGTGACGCGTGCATTGATCTCCCGGACGACGTCGGCACTGCACATGATTTGTCCGCCGCCAGTATTGCCACAAATACGCGCGGAACGAATGACCATGGGGCCAAAGTAGTCCATCCGGTTCGTGATCGGGTCGGGCTCACACACGGGCGAACCACAGTGTATTCCCATCCGCACTGATAGTCCACGTGCGATTAGATTCCCTTGCGAGTCCCACACCTCTTTGCCCTCCTCGCACTCTAGAATCTCGTGCGGCCACGATTCATGCATCAGCTGAACCTGGACTGTCAACGCCCACCACAACGCTGCCAAGGTGGTCGGGAACGAACACATGAACGCGTCCCCTTCCGTCTTGACAACATACCCACCGCATAAACGCAACTGTCGACGCAAGAGACTGTTGTGCAATCGCATTGCCGTGGGCATGCCAGCATTTGTCTCCCACAATTGCGTCGAGTTCCGAATGTCGGTGAAGACAAGACACAAGTGACCGACCGGAGGGGAGACTTCGTAATCCAGACGAGCGATCGTGCGGTCCTGGATGTCCGCCTTCTTCACCCCTCGTTTCTTCAATCCACCATAGGGTTCCCCATCGAGAGACGAATCGGCTGTGGGCTGTTTCTTCGGTCGGAAGAGATCTGAAACACAGATCACCATGATCATTGTGCTCCCATCCGACCCATAGCTGATGGCAAAGTCGCGCAACTTTTGCGCCGCAATCATCGGGTCAGAGATCTCCGACCGTGCAATGTCCACGGCCGTTTGGTAGGAGATGTAATCCCACAGCCCTCGGTTGCCAATGATAACGAACTCGTCTTGCTCTGACAGCTGCCGCTTCGCTACGTCCGGTCGGGCATTCACCACTGGAAAGTGGTAAAAGTAGCCAAACGAACGCGAGGTGTCGATTTCCTCGTGAATGAGCCCCTTGGGCGAGATCCACCCCTCCGCAGCCCGTATACGCTCCGTCTCACGACGGTCAAAAGGGTCGTGTTTTCGCGAGAACAACTCCGCGGACCCTTGCATGGACACCACGGCGAGCGCGTCACCTGCGTTCGCCACATACATGGTCTTTCCGACAAAGTAAAGCACAATGCCAGATGCCCCTGCACGATATGAACTCTCGCCCGAGGCCGTCCCTGCCGTCGACGCGCTCACCTGCGACATCTTCCGATTCGACGGGTTCGCGTAAAGTGTGTCGTGCAGCAGTTTATTGAGCCTCAGGAACGTCCGACGTAACGCATCAAGCACCGTCTCCGATTTGGAGGGATCGAAGCTGTTCAAGTGCCCGATGAACTGAGATATGAAATTGTCGTGGAGATACTTGGACAAGCGATTGTTGTTTGACTGTGCGTCCGATCGGCCAAACATGGCGAAGACGGCCTCGTCCTTGTGTCCTCGAAATTCGGGCTGAACGAGATCGAACATAGTGAGGTAGCCGGTGCTCCCGAGGTTGTCTGCGATGCCGTACGACATCCTGTTCACTTCAGAGAGCGATGTTCGGACACGCCGGTCCTCGCTTTCCTCGGGAATGTTGGGAAGGAAGGTAGTGGTAACATCCATCAGACCGAGGACGCGCAGTGAGGTCAACTCGGAAAAGTCGGCGAGCACAATGCGACCTTTCTCGCCTTGACCCGAGTGACGTCTCGTGCTGCGGTCGTCAGACTTGATCTCAAGTCGCTTGTTTCCTGACAGGTTGAGGTACTTGAGGTTCGGATTGAAATTCCTGCGGCAGTGCCAACGGGGTCAGATGGAAGGCTCGGCACTGCAACCGAAAAAGCTTACCAATTCCAGTCAAATTCCCAATTGTTGATGTTATACCTCAACATATTGCTACCCGCATCAATCACAGTCAAACTCTGCACTTTGCCTAGCTCCTGTGGTAGTGTCTGCAACTTGTTACCATTGAGAAACAAGACACTCAGTCTTGTTAGCCTCGGCAAGTCCTCAGTTGGAATGCTGGTTAGTTGATTGCCGCTCAAGTACAGCTCCTCAAGTCGTGTGAGGTTGCGGAGAAAAGAGGAGGGGAGTTCCTGTATTTCATTAAATGAAAGGTTGAGGACGCGCAGTTCTTTCAAGATCATGAACG
>JBBPUM010001177.1:0-10372 GCA_038094695.1 Chiua aff. virens | reverse complement strand
TACATGAGCTAGCGTGAATGTTCAGACATCGGTCATGCGCGAGATCGTTCGTCCTACCTCGAACAACACGCACCCAAATGAGTAAATGTCTGCGGATGGGTCGGGTCTCGAACCAGACAGTCGTTCAGGTGCCGCCCATCTCACCGCTCCATGGTGACTTGTGCTTGACAATTGCTCCAAGTACGATAAGCCAGGATGCAATTTTCCAATGGTTGATGCGAGGCCGAAATCACTGATTCGTGGATTGTGATCTTCGTCGATCAGCACATTGGCCTGTATAAAGGTAAGAGTGCGTTGAGATAGCAGGTTGTCCACATACGCTATGCAAATCTCCGTGAAACACGGGGATCGAATGTACTGCAAGAGAGTCAAAAGTTGGTATGGGAAAGGGATGTTGACCGAAGACGTACAATATTCTAGGCCGCGTCCAATACCATGTGCCTGCAAGTCTTCAGCGTTTTGAATCTGAATTCGATTGCACAACTCACTAGCTGCAGTCGCTCACTTATCATGAGAGCCTGGCCTCTAGTCCTCAGGTACGTGTGCAGAGTACCATGTACCATCCAGGGCGACACAGCTGCGAGCAGTGGTCCGAAACCTGATGTCACACCTAGTAGTGGAACTATATTTTGGTGCTCCAATCGTCTCAAAAGACCAAGCTCGCGACGAAAAACCTGACATCCTCGATCAATAGACGTACGAGCTGTCACTTAGGAGACAAAATTGACCTTGTTATTGCGTTCTAGGTTTCTTCGGTTGCTTTCAGGGTCTCCAGGCTCATAATATCTCATCGTTTTGACAGCGACCTAATGGAATGTGAGCAGAGTACAAGAATTTGCAAGGGGGACGTCGAACTAAGAATGATGATCCTGAAATCCCTCCGCATCTACACTTGTACACGTTGCCGAATGCACCACCAGCAATTGGATGGTCAGAATCTCGAGTGATTCGATCTGTTAGATCCACTAGCGGTCGACCCTGGAGACTAAAGGAAATACATGATCTTTCTCTACGAATATTCGACAGACGAACAAGAACTTACATAGACATCTGACGAGGCGCTGTGAATGTGAAGGCCCCTTCCGCTACCGTTTCTTCTGTCGCAGTAGGTGAGGTCAAGGCAAAAGGAGGTGTGAAGCTGGAGGGTTCGAATCCTGTGCTAATCCAAGCAACGCATCATGGAACAGGTCCAGTGTTTGGAGTGACCGTGACATATAGCAAGTTCCGTGTGCCCCGGTAAGAAGCGCATCACACAGCATTAGTCTCACAGAGCCAACCTAGCTTCGAGAGATCAGTAGCCCATCTCCTAAACTCCGTCTAACTCGGGGGAGTTTGAAAACGACTGGGCAGAAGTTAGAATGATATGAATACTGGGGCACAGTAACTCCGGTTCCCATGATATGTCGTATGGAAACAGGATGGCATCAAGGGTGTTGGGGACTTCTTGGATTCCAGGAGGAAGGAGGGATCAAAAAGTCGCCACCTTCTGGCCCGCCAACGTTCGAGCTTTGACATAGTGAATCTTGATCAAGACATTTCCGGTGACACATGCTCCAGGATATGTCGGTGCTTACCAAGCCTGATGCGATATTTTGCTTACAACACGCCAGACAGATGAGAACATCACTAAATGTGATTGAGAGCTCAGCGAACGCCACTCCCCCCTGATAGGCTTTGATGTGGAGAGAATGTCGGCGACGAAAAGTAACTGAACAGCGATGGGGAGGTACAGTACAAGGCGCCAACTCAGGGACATTGAGGGAGATGCATGTGCCAAGACTAAGCAGTCGCTCTGGTGAAGAGGGTACCTGTGTTCGATGACAATGAAATGCGTCGATGACCGGCGAATGGAAGTAGCGCTGGGTCTGGAAAGGATAAGCAAACGTAGGAGCAACCAGGGCAGGGTGGTGACCAATCCGCATAGCATGCTGACGGGGACCTACCACCGGAACAGGGATTCCATGATGAAGCTGATACCTGAGATTATACACGGGCAGTCAAGCTGGCGGCTCGCACCTTGGGCGGTGAACTGAGGCAACTGAGGATCATAGACGTACCAATGATCGTAGGACGCTGGGTCAACGACATTGAGGTAACGCGACACAAATGGATTGTGAATGAGAGTCCGAGGCGGACTTTGAGACGATGCTTGGAGGTGTCGCAAGGGTATTGGATGCGGAAAGGGGAGAATCAAGAGACAGAGCCTCAGGCTAAGGGAGCTGATGTTGACAAAACCAGCCTCGAATGAACCGGACCAGATGAAAATCACAAGTCTTATAATATGCGAGTCTAATACTCGCTCGTTATTTCATGCAACACCTGCGATCATCTGTTTGCGGTTGATCACCAAGTTTTTCACTGCAAGGTCACTGGGAACTTGTGGGAAGTGCCACAGTGGCTTTAAACGTATCAGCTGATTGATAATCATACACGTGACTACATTGGCCACAAGGGTGAGCACTGAGGTATCAACGTAGCCTTTTTTTCAGTACTAAGACAACCTGAAACCTGCGGGGAGCACTGCGGTGCTCACAAAATCGTGTTTACAAAGTTTAGTAGCTGTCACCCCACGTGTCGCCGTAACAGTTTATTGACTTCGCTGGGGATAATAGGTGGGTTTTGACGGGCAAGATTTTTCTGCGGTGGGCTTTTTTTTTCGCGGTTTATTAAATGCGCAGACTCTTCTCCACCATACGCGTGGACTGTGCGAGCAAAAGATATGCACTGCCGCTACGACTTCACGCGCCGTTGGCCGTTGCAGAGGAGACGACCAACACCTCATCATCAACGCCCAATGTGCTTCCTTGATCGTTGTGTAATTGGGGCGACGAGGTGGCTCGTGTCCCCTGAGCTTCAGTGCGATAACCTCGCAATTCGACTTTTCCTTCCATGGAAGCTCCCCACACAACAGCTAGTCGAGGCCGCATCAGTTGTTGTGCACCAGCCTTCAAAGCGATCCAATACCTCGAACATCATGCATCCGAACGAGTATATGTCTGCGGACGACTGTGGCTTGCAGCCCTTCAGTCGTTCGGGTGCAGCCCATCTGACTGCACCTGGATTATTCGAACTGGACAACCGTTGCAGGTAAGTCTGGCCAGGTTGCACTTTCCCGATGGTAGACGCCAGGCCAAAATCGCAGATTCGAGGATTGCGATTTTCATCCATCAGCACGTTGCCCTGGACGAGGGTAAGTACGTAGCAAGGCAAGGGGTTGTCAGCATACACTATGCAGATCTCCATGGAACACACGGTTCGAGTGCACTATGAGAGTGTCAAATCTAGAAGAGATAGAACCAAGAAGAAGCGTTATGGAGGACGCACGATACTCTGCCAGATCCAATGCCGTGCGCCTGCAAATCCTCAGTACCCTTATCTGACAGCATTGAACGTACTTACCAATCGCAATCTCTCGGTCATTATGTAGCGCCTATTCTGCAGGTATCCGTGCAAAGTACCATGTGTCATCCAAGGCAACACTATAGCGGGCAATGATCCAAAGCCCGAGGTCACACCCAGTAGTGGAACAATATTCGGATGGTGCAGTCTTTTCAAGAGTCCAACCTCACGACGAAGGTCCTGCGTCTTCGATTAACGAATGGATTATGTATCAATGTCAAAGCTTACCTTTTTATCTCGCTCAAGGTGAGCTTCGGACTGGTATCGCAAAGTCTTGATGGCAACCTGCAGAACATGAGCTAAAACTGGGCAATATTGCAGATGCAGCATATCGAACCAGAAAGGAGGATCCTGAACCATCGTCACTTCTGCACCTGCATCGGTATACATCCCCGAACGCGCCGCATACAATGGGATGTTCAGACTTGCGAATAATTCGATCCGTTAGGCCGACCACTGGGTGCTCTTGAAAATTACCGAGGCTAGTTAAGACAGACAACAGTCGAGGAATTCGACGACGCATGATGAGACTTGAACTTGCGCTGGCGAGATCAAGCCGAGCAAACGAAGGGACTAAAAGTTGGAGGAGAGGAAATGCTGTAGATCAGCCCACGTATACAACATGTGGCACTAAAGCGTGTCCTCTGGCATGGTTCTCCGATCCATCCTACCATAGTAAGGCTCGGGTTTTTTTGGATATATCGTGAGTGTAGCAACGAACAATAGCTGAGCCGAAGTCACTCAACGCTTACACGATCAATGTCTGTCATCTAGCTGGATCCGAGCTGTACTGCCATGGAGGCGCATTAATAGTTAGGTTTCTACTTTGAGGTCAAATCAACCAACTTACTAAGTCGGTGCACGGGACCAGCCCAGCATACATTCTACAACCAGCTTCCGTGCTAGTGGCCGTCAGGCTTCTCTCAAAGTTGATTCTACTGTGTATGTTTACGGGGCATAATATATTAGCAAACTAGCCATCAATACATGGTGCGAAATATTCTGGTCGATACAAGCAACTCGAGGGTTGATCAAGGTACCACTTCTGCACTCCATACGTGAGTCTTTTACTTCCATGTCCTGGTAAACTATGCCCTCTCTCAGTCGGGTTTTAATGCTCCTGTCTCCCAAACTTCCAGGGTGAATGGTTGGGCGTCGGAACTTGATTCACCGAATCACTTGAAGCTAGGTCAAACACACAGGAAGCCAGGTTGCGCAATTCTACCAAGTCGATTTCGGAATTAAATACAAAAGATGGGTGAAAAAACCTTCTCTGATTTTGAAACGTGGAATAGAGACTCAAAGTAAGCGCAAATATGTACTAGGGAGGTAAATAGAAGCATGAAGGGAGGTTCAGAATCTGAGGCAGATTGGTGGCGAGTGAACAGTAGTGCGTCGCCATACTAAGTAGACTCGATTTGTATCTGGACTAACGATTATATATCGCTGACTGCCAGAACCTCCTTGTTCTTGCACGCTTGTGTTTCACTGATCAGTTTGAATTTCAGCTATTCCAGAGCACTTATCGCATACCTAAGAGCGCTGCGTTGAAGAACAAGAGATGGCCGAAACACGATGCGGATCCATAGTGTCTGGCATTAGATGTGGTGTGCCCCATAAGCACAAGCGAGTCGGAAACTTTGGCAAGAGGGATGGTTCCAAATGCATACGAATCATTGGACATTCACCTCTGACACCGAAGTTTCTACAGCCTCGACCAGAGGTATGGTACTGGCTGTCCTTTTGAATTCCTTGGCAATTCTTCTGTCTTTGAGCATTTGAATTTTACAGATGTCATTAATATTACATCTCAAGTCCGAGTCCAATAAAACATGAATCTCTGTGATCGGATGCCTACTTCCTCGATGATACTAGTACTAGTCACACAGACCTCTCGGCAAGTAGTCCAGATGATTCGGACCCCCTACGTTGAGACTGTTGATGCGGATCTGGGGGCAGGTAGATTCTAAAATCATCAAGTGACATCGAATTCGTCAATTGTTCTCGTTCTTGATAGTAGGAACTTTTTCGCAGATTGAACAAGATTCGTGACGCAAGCACGCTGTGAAGGGCGACCTGGAGACTGCAGGTGACCATTGTCAGAGTTTTAGCATGAACAACATAGACCTCGAATCACGCACGTGTAGAGGAGATCACTAAATTGAACCTATGCCAATTGCCGCAGCCCTTTCAGTATATTTCTAACAGTTGTCGCGGAGAAAACATACTAACCGGAAATATACTGTCGAGAAGTATATTAGAGAACGTGATGACTATCCACCAACTTGGTTAGTTACCCAGCGCAGGTAGAGATCACCGTTACCCTTACGTATGATGCAAAATATATAAAATATGCCATCCCGATAAATCGTCAGCACGGTCGAGGTCCTCGTTCCACGATAGGAGTGGAATCGCTTGTAAGCGGTCAAGGACAAGATCACTAATAACAAGCACAACAGTCGATATATGGAAGGGAATGATCAATTATCGATGCAATCGGCTACTGACCTATTTCAAAAACGAGCAGAAACAGATAGATGAAAGTACTGTTTCTAGAGGAAATCAGAAGACAATCTGTGCTTGGTAGTACTTCTCCTGCGTGCCGGACGGGTCATGAAGGGAAAATAGCTGGTGTGCGTACATACATACCTCCGGGAATCAGCTGCTGCGGCAAGGCATCGATCGCAATGGCTGCCCCCAATGCCGCCTAGAGTGCGCTGTGATCTGAACTCGATGCAAGGACAATGTAAGAGCCCACTCACACAACCATATGCAAGAAGACAGTATAGCACACGCTTATCGCCTTGCCAAAACGCATACGTGCGCAGAATCAGAAGCACTTTATGACGATCAGTATTCATGCCCAGAGAAGTACTCAAGGACAAAGGGAAGGATACGGACCTTCTGCTGCCACAACACTTACTATATTGATGACTGGCGAAAGATGGATGTCAAGTCAATTCATGCGGCACCAACTCGGATACGACTGCTTACCACCCTCAGTCAAACCCTGCAGACAAGGCTATCAGACCAGGGAATTCGCGTGTTGAGTTGGTTATTGACAACGAGATGCCACTCGAGACATACGTCATTATTTGTACGCAAGGTGGCTTCCAAAGGAACATCCTCAAAACACCACTGCAAAAAATATGATGAAATACGTACAATATGCAGTGATCCCTACCCCCACGAATGGGAGATACCTCGCGACCGTGAATACACATCGTGTCGGATCCCACCTGCGGCCCCATACCCATCTTACCTGAAAAAATGATCAATACACTAGCGGAAAACAGTCTATTGACTTGCTTCATCTTCGAGCGCAATCGTGTAATCAAAGATCTGGATACCATCGTCCTCGTGTCAGGGAACTTTCGGCTCAGACAATTCAGAGCCTCCTCACCAGAATTGCCAAGCCTGCGACTGTTGTCATATATATACATAAGCATTGTGGTGAATGTGGTGGATTTCTAGATGAAAGACGGACCATTGAAATACTTTCAATGTTGCAACGATGACAGCGTTGATCCAAAGGAAATATGATTGGAATGAGAGATTGAGGTGAGTGATAAAGTGAAACGTCTCAGTAGAAGGCCCACCTTGGATGTCTGCAGTCCCACCTGCTGGGAAACAGTGAGTGACATCACGGGCGGTTAAGACCCAAATCCCTAGTAGCTGGGTAGGTGGGAAGCTAGAACTACCTGCGGAGGATGAAATGACCCCAGTTTAATAGGTCACCGGTCTGGAAACTGCCTTGAATGAGCTTTCCAAGGTCATTGCTAACTGCACGTGTTGATCCGGGCGCAGCATCCAAAAAGGCCCCAGAGAGGCGATACCTAATAATGCTGGTGGGAGAGGAACTCATGGGGGTGGCTTAAGAACTGGACGACCATTTGAATGAAAGTCCCGCGGAAAACAATAGCCTGGTCCTTGCCTTTACAGTTTCGCACAAATTTTGGGTCATACGATGACAATGTTATCAAGATGGTAGTTTATATTGCCGGTAACTATTCCTGTAAGCGTTGTTTGATCCTATTTGTTGAACGTGACTGCTAACACCGCCCGCCGATATCCGCTTATCTGGCGCAAAAACCATTGATGCATAATGCAATAAGTGGCACTCAGTTCAGGTCCAAGCAGCGATGTATCGAAACCGCGGAACATGAAAGAACACCGAAATGAGAGGCTCGATATCAAATTCGCCAATAGTGCTACCATAAAATTATAAAGTGGCGAACGCAGGCAGTACCAGATATAAATACGTCGAGGACCTAAACGGACAAGATACGTGGTTCGGACAACAGAAATGGTAAGGGAAATGAGCATGAGTAAGAAGTCTCTTACAGATTCTCCCTGCGTCCGAGGATCCCGCTCAGCCACTTGAGCTCTAGTTCTCTGTCAGAGAACGCGCTTGATAGGTGGGAAGTCCTGACGAAGACAAAGTGAGAGACCGATACTAGCGAAGGACTTGTGATAGTGTGGACGTGAGACGGACGCCTGAGTGGAACACGTTCTCGCAGAGATAGAGCGGACGCCACCTTGGAACCACCAGGCTTCATATCGCCCTTCGCGCCCATTCTTCCCTCATATCCGACAAGCTCCATCGAGTGACTTATCTTCTTGGGGCTGTTCTCCCAGTCATCTCTCTTCTTCTCTTTCTCCCCACTGGGTTCGGCGAAAGTCCGATGAGGTGTGTGCTGTGCTGAGCGCTCGAGATACAAGTGTGCTGGGCATAGACGGCTGATCTGGTTCCTTTGACGTAGAAAGAACGCCGGAGATGATAAGTAACCGAACGGCGCTGGAGAGGTACAGCATAGGGCGCCGACTCAGGGGTACTGAGGGAGACGCGTACGCCAATAGCTAAGCAGCCGCTCTGGTGACGAAAGTACCTGCGAGGACCTCCAAGTGGCGTCGACGACTGACGAATGAAAGCAGGGCCGGGTCTGGAAAGGACAAGCAAACGTAAGAGTAACCAAGGCGCAGGGACCGGGTGGTGACCAACTTGCACGGCGTGCTGACGGGGGACTCACCACCGGAACAGGGCTTGGTTCGTCTGAGATTATACGTGGGCGGTCGAGTTTCAAGTTGCGGCTCACATCTTGGGCGGTGGGCTGAGGCAAGCGGGGATCGCAGGAGTGTCGATGATCGTGCCATCGTGGGGCCTAGAGTCAATGACATTAGCCTGGTAGCACAATACGACAAATGAATTACGAATGAGAGTCCAAGGCAGACTGTGGGACGACGCTTGGAGGCGTCGCGAAGGTGCTGGATGCGGATCGGAGGGGAGAGTCGAGACAGCGAATGAATTGGACCAGACGAAAATCGCAAGTACTTCAAAGTGCGAGCCTAATGTCCGCTCGTGATTTTCAACATGCAGCACCTCTGAGTACCAGTCTGGGTTTCTGGCGCGGTTACTTGTTTGCGGCTGATTGCACTCTTCGTTAGTGCCAAGAGTTGTTCCGAATCCCATGGTCTGTCAGATCTAAAGGACAAATCTATGGTAACATTGCGTATCACGATGCCTAGCGAATACAAACAACTCGAATGCAAGATCTCATTAGGTAAAATACTCTACAACGTCAATAGTACTGAACAAATCGTCGTCCGAGCGGAATCCCTACGTCTTCTTTTTCTTGTGCGACTTTTTCGGCGCAGGGGCAACCGGTGTCGGCGACCTCGAGTCCTTGACGTCGTCTTCCTTCTGCACGTCGTCCAGACCCCGCTTCTATAGATCGAACAAACGCATGAGCGCAGAGAACAGGCGTATGACATAAACCGTACCTTGCCCCTCCCCTTGGACTTTCCTTCCTGCTGCACAAGCGCTTCCGCTTCCTTCTCGATCATACCCAGCAGGGTGTTGCACCGGCGCTGCAGCTCCTGCGTCGACCGGCTCTTGAAAAACCAGTCAAACCTAAACACCGGAAACTCGGAGATATCCCGTTTGATGCGCTCGTACACGTCCTCTGCCCGCATCCCGTAGTGGTTCAGCCGGCATAGCAAGTACCGATCCTCTTCTTCAGAGTAGACCTTGCCCTTGGTCGTCGGATAGTTGAGTTCGAGTTCCTGCATTGGGTGCTTGACGGACCCAATCTTCTTGGCGAGAAGGTACTCGAGGTTAGACCGTTTGTTGCGCTTCGCCTCACCCTCGGCGATACGGGCGGCGATACGAGGGTGTTCGGCGAGTTCTTTCCAGTGTTTCTTGAAGTAAGTGTAATATCGTTTGACGGCTTTTGCATCTTTGTCCTGGATCTCGGAAGCGAGTAGGTCGTAATCGTCGGTCCTGGGTATGATATGTCAGGACAAACGCGTATAGTGAAGGAAACTTGACTCACCAGCCGTAGCTTTCCAACGCGCGAACGAATTGCTGGAAATCTCTCCGGCTCCAGTCATGAAACCCAGCTTCCGTGTACTGCTCCTTCAGTGCCAGTTCTTCTTCAGTAAGAGGCTCAGCTGAGAAGTGCGCAGTGTCAGCACGGTGTATAGATAGTGACGCTAGGAGATTACCTGTATCTATAAACTCTTGGGCTGCAGCGCGCTCTGCCTCGAGCTTCTCCGGAGTATCCTCCGCCGCCTGAGTTTCTCTTGTGGTTGCAGCAATGCCGTTCAAGCGCTAAAAGCATCACACATTCAACTCAAACATCCTTTGACGTGAGTATAGATGCATACCTTGAAGACAGCCATCTCTCGTTCTTGAAGCTGGGCAAGTGCTGGGTCGAAAAATTGGAAATCCTGGCTGCGAAGCCGGTCAAGATACTATTAGAGCAGAAAAAAAGGTAACAAACTTACATCTGTATTTGCTTCGGTGCACGCGGCAATTTGGGGGCCTTTTCTGTCTTCGATGGACCAGCGCGCAGCGTATCCTTGAAGTAACTATCCACCGAATAATTCATCTTCCTCTCTCGCTTCGACAACGAGAGCATATTCAGGTTGAGAGTCTTCCGCGCACCACCTCGGAAGTCTTCGCCCTCCCATT
>JBBPUM010001176.1:0-10379 GCA_038094695.1 Chiua aff. virens | reverse complement strand
TTATCCTTTCTGTTTTTATAGCACGCTTGAGAATATACCACCCATAACGAATATCAAACTTACCTCGTCAAGGTACGTCCTGATTTCATTTGTTGGATATGAACATACTGCGCGTCGCAATGCATGATTAGCTGAACAAGGGTACTCAGACTCCGGATGTCAAAAAGTGATCCTGCCACCACCAATACCAACGGTGCTCTCGTGTTCCAATTCCGAGTGAGATAGAAGCCGAACTCGGACTTGAAGATATTAGGTCCAAAGGAGTTTCAGGGACATTTCGCCGACCGCGATGTCTTCATCTCGGTATCTAATATCATAAACCAGTTTTCCATGAGCTCTAACCAGACTGGATACTTGTACGTGAACTGTGCTCAAGTTCGTTTGCTTCCTGAGCCTCGACCCCTTCGAGTTGCACTTTTCTAACTGAACTCGCAGGAGTTCCCACGACAACTCTGAGGCCTGAGGGTTTTCCGCTACGCAGCTTCCATTTCTACTTATTCTTATAGCCGTTGATGCCCGCTGAGCATGACGCGTTGTTGAGTTTGTCCAAATCTTTGTCCTCGGGACCACGGCATATTTCAGAGAACTTCAAGTTGTAATATTGTGGCCGGACTCGGAGTTAAAGCCTTCGCTGCTGCTGAGAAGGCGCCTGGTAGTTTGTGGCTACTTCTGCTCAGGGATCCAGAGATACCGGAGCCTGAGACTTCGGAGATGGACCAAGCGACGAGCCATATAAGTCATGTTGTTTGGTGATACAAATAATACTAGAAGCTTACTTATCGGGGGTAACGGAATCAACGCCGAAAACAGACTGGTAGACGAGGAAAAACCTAGGACAAGGCCCTTCAAAACGGACCCTCAGGTGAGGATAGCTACATATCAGATCCTATTGGTGCCTAGGTCCAACCCTATGCTTGCTGGTCCGAGACTGGTCGATGATCATGATGATGCTGAGTGCCCTTGTGTCTGCTACCAAGCAGACGCTGGCGTGTCGACCAGTCGCGATCCGCGCTTTGATGTCGAATTTCACGTCTGTCCAGACTCCACATCCTAGTGGAACTCGGGATGCTCTACTGTGGTCTCGGTCTTTCAGAGGACCCCAGCTTTGACCATCCATTATCATCAATGCAAAAGGTCCACTGCGTGGCACATTCGAATCGCTCAGACAATGAGTGGTGGACACTGGCACGCATATAAAATGGGGAAGGACTACGATAACCCAAGTCCAAGGCAGAGGCCTACCCAACCCAGCCACCGTCCAACTCTCCATCATGCACACCAAAACACTCTCCACATTTCAAGTTGGCAACTTGAAGCGGACTAATAAAAACCGATCAAAGATCCGACGTTCATTCAATAGGACCCCACGTTCGCTCAAGGCCGTTTTTGTTGACAGCGATGCTTTTGACCCAGAGAGTATCCAGCTCGTCCGCGAAAAATACAATGGCTCGACGGCACCTCACCCACTCGACCAAATCAAGGTCTACCAGTGGCAGGAGAAGGTAGTGGAAGACGACGATCCGACAGTGCTCGTGGAAGTGGACGGCCGAGAAGGGAGCATATCAACGCGGACTCATAGCTTAGGACCACGATACATACCCGTACCGGCTTCGGACGACTGTCTACAACAGTCCTGGGTCAAGTCTGCCATCAACGCATTCCGTGAAGCCGTTGACTGTGACATCCAATTCACATCTAAACCGATTGATGAAGAGGTCGAAGGATCACATACTATAGGAATCCCAAGGGCTGTTTAACTCGCGGTCGCTGTTCAGGTTACATTCATGCGTCTGTCTTGTATGTTATCACAAGTGTGTTTTGTATACATCGCCTCCTTTTGTCATTCATGTCCTTCGTCTGTTCGATCTTTGCGGCGAATTGAAGAGATCGTGAACTTCAACTTGTTGGGACTTAAGATGATCATAAGCTGCTCAAGGATATACTTATCCATTAGCTGTTGTTGGTGAGCAGCGACTGTTCTTGCAATACGACCGGGTCGCGTGAGAGGATTAGATGGTGGTTACGATGAAACCCAGAATAGTACTTTCAGTTCTCAGAATTGGCATTACACAAGTCCACTAACAAAGAACAATCACTAATACACTGGTTACTACAAGCACTTGTGAGTACTTCGAATGGACAGTCAGGTGTTTGGTTCAGGGGTGTCAAAACTAGCGTCGGGCGATCCCTGCCTTCTACCATCATGTCAGATCCCCGTTTTGCCAGCCTCAAAACCGATCCTCGGTTCCGCCGCCCTAAAAAACACCAGTCCAAGGTTGTTTTAGACGATCGTTTTAAAGACCTCCTCGGGGACGAGAAAAAACGTAAAACGAAAAAGAGCAGGAAGCAAACTGGTGCGTGTGCAGCACCTCCGAGTGTCTCTCCGTCGTCACTCAACAACCCCACACTTGCCAACGACAGCTAGGGTCGATAAATATGGGCGACCGGTGGCGGAGACGCAGGAAAAGGATGATTTGCGACGGTTCTACAGGTTGGAAGGGAGCGATGGCGAGGCGGAGGAACCCGCCGTCATCGACTATGCGCGTGGTGCCGTTCTCATGGAGTCGTCAGACGAAGAAGAGGAACGCGACGAAGACTTGTCATCCCGTACCCAACTCTTGGAAAACGCAAGCGAGAGCGAGAGCGACGAAGGCGGCTTCATTTCCCTCGGCGCCGAACCCAGTGACTTGGATGCAGACGAAGAGTTGGAGGTCGATCTCGACGAGAACACGATTGCTACCCTTGATGCACAAGTTGCCGAGTACGCCAAGGCTGTCCCGGAGCGGGAACAAGCAACGCACATCAAACAAACGAGAAGGCTGGCCGTGGTCAACCTCGACTGGGACCATGTTCGTGCTGTCCATTTGTACAAGATTTTCTCGTCGCTCATATCGCCTACCGCACCTCTTGCCCCGACCCCCGCTTCTTGTGCCGATAAATCTATCCTGTCAGCGAGCAAGGGTGGGGTGAACGTAGCCAGAGGAAGAATACGAAGCGTTCGTGTTTATCCAAGCGAATTTGGAAAAAAGCAGATGGTTAGGGAGGAGAAGGAAGGACCTCCTACGGATGTTTTCAAGAAGAAAATGCGGAGCGAAGATATCAACGAGAAGACAATCTTTGAGATAGGTACTGGAGAGGACTACGACGAGGATGCTTTGAGAAAGTATCAGCTAGAGCGTTTGCGGTACGTCCTTCCTGTACTAGCCAACTTCTTTGGTCTCTTTTTGGTGAGCAGAAATGTTGACGGAGAATGAATACAGCTACTACTATGCCATCGTTGAATGCGACACAGTAGTGACCGCTGCCCACGTCTATAATGAACTCGAAGGCACCGAGCTGGAGCGATCTGCCAATGTCTTCGACCTCAGCTTCGTCCCAGACGACATGAGTTTTGACGACGAGCCCAGGTTTGTAGGGTCTCACCTTCTCGAGTTGACCTGGTCACTCATAGGATGTACGACATGCAGGGATGAGGCTACCCAACTCTCAGATGCGCCCTACAGGGCGGTTGAATTCGTAACCGACGTGCGGATCTATAATACTACTTCATTTTGTTCGTAAAGCTGACGCGGCGCTAGGCCCTCCGCCATTCAAAGGTAAAACTCACGTGGGACGAAGACGATCCGGAACGGAACCACATCCTGCGTCGCCCGTTGACGAAAAAAGAGATAGATGAAGCCGATTTTCGCGCATACATTGCATCTTCATCCTCGTCTGAGGACGGTTCCGGAGACGAGGCAGATGAATCGAAGACAAGAGCAGGTGAAACGACGAAGGAGGGCAAGACATCAAAGAAGGCAGAACGAGACAAACTCCGGACCCTTCTCCTCGGCGGCGACGATGACGAGTTACCAGAGGGGTGGGGTGATGCGTTCGACAATAAGGGAAGCAGAGGAGATACGAAAAGCAAAATAAGGGAGGGGGAAGACAGCGACGTCGATATGGAAGTTACTTTCACACCCGGTCTCAGCGAGATGAAGAATCCCGGAGATGAAAACACATTAGAGAAGTATCAAAGGAAGGCCAAGGAGAAGAAGAGGAAGAAGAAAGAGGATGTAAAGCAGAGGAGGGGCGTCGACGGAGACAGTGTGTCGAAGAACACCAACCCAAAGGCAAGCTTCGATGATGAGTTCTTCGGCGCAGAGAGCGACAGTCAACACGAAGAAAATGGGCCCTCCAGTCACTCAGGGAAAAAATCCACGAAGCACGACGAACCCTTCGGATCCTCAAAGGCCGAACTGGCTTTGCTAGCAGCATCCGACAACCCGCAGGGCGAACCTGCACATTTTGATATGAAGGCGGTGCTCAAAGCCGAAAAACAGGCAAAGAACAAAAAGTCTAGACGCAAGTCCAAGAGTCGTGACGGAGAAAACAATATAGAGGACGCACCAACGGAGACACAGGATCACTTCGTGATCGACGTCAAAGATGATCGTTTCGCTGCAATTCACGAGGACCACCAGTTTGCGATCGACCCCACCAACCCTCAGTGTGTCCTGCCTTCCTTTTTTCAGCACTTGTAGACTAACCACTGTTATGCTTGCCGATCCAGTTTCAAAAAGACGAAGAGTATGGCAGCTCTTCTGGACGAACGTTCGAAACGCCTAAAAGGCGATCGCCGCCCTCACGATCTCTTACGTTCTCAAAGTCTTGCTCAGCAGAACGAGCGTAGTTTACAGAGTCTAGTGGAGAGCATCAAGCGTAAAAGCACTGCTACTGATCGCGACAAGCTCGGAAAACGACGTAAACTCAGAGAAACTTGAAGGTCAGACGATAGACGAAATCAGGATGGCCCTTACTTTCGGTCTACAGGTTTCTATTGTGATACATTATATAGTACACGTTATGATGGCGTTGACAAGCTTTGGAGGAAGTGACAATATTTCTTGCAACTCAGTCAGACTCGACTACTACTCATGTACCGATGCTCGTCACGTAATCCTGTGTACGATCATATTGCAAGGCCGGCCAAGCAGCCACAGTGGTATTGCCTCGTCTTCAGATCATTGACGATAAGCTCCCAGGCAGCCCAATAGCGAGCAGGTCATAATCAGAGCATTGAGGAAATAACACGTATCATGATGAGAATTATTACCTCTTCCTCAAGCGACAGGCGGTTTGTGGTTTCCGATTTCTTTCGAGTCGACAGAAGGGTAGCTTCTTCGACTTCGAGTTTGACAAGTTCTGAACTCCGTTGCGACGTTCTTATACCCTAGACAAGTAGCCCTATTCAAGCCAAAACGACACAGCTTCAGGCAATGTGGGGTCAAGAAGCTGAGGAATATTCGAGCTGTGATTCCATGTTGTCCACGACGGGACAAACCGTGCCAAGTGCCACTTTTCCGCCACGGATCCGGGGACGGTTGGTGTCGATTCTATCAGAAAGTGTCGACTTTGGACATTCCGGCCCTCGTCCGAATGGAACAATAGCGTCGTCTACAAGGGCAACTGATATTCCAACAGTGCGCATCAGACCAACCCATTCAAATGGCGGAGAAAGGAACGGAAAACCAGTTCGAATCCTATTGGTATAGTGGAATTTTAAAGGCCAAATGCCTGGCAAAATCGGTACAGCATAGCTGTTACAGTAACCGTGTCCATCATGGGTAGGTGCACCTAAAAAGTGGAGGAACATGAGTATAATGACGATGCCCACCAGACAAAAAGAGAACCCTCACAATCGTTCCCGCACCCGCGTCCCGGAAGAAATGCAGCTCCCCGTAGACATCCCCCACCTGATGCCGGATAGGCCTCGCGGGTCGGAAGGTGGCGACAACGTTTCCTGCGGGATCCTCCAACTGCGCCCGACACCCATCAGCATCCCCGTCAAGTAGCAAATGGACCACACTTGGAACATACCAGTATATCCGATGTACTAGTGGATGGCAGCCAACAATATTGTAGCCCATCAGGCGCGTTGAAGATTCGTGCGCCCTTTGGTCAAGAAATACGTTGTGAGTGGTGTTGCATCCGAGGCGTTGTGCGGGCGCACACTTACCGGGTGGCGAGGATCAGGACGGACGAGGTCGGACATTGGCATCGTGCTCTGTGGAATAAAACATCAATCAACCAACGCGCATGGGGGAGATGACTATCTTCCTCCACCCCTTGAAATGCGCTTACCTTCCCGATCACTGCTCGTCCAAGGCCGCCGTTAGGAGCCCACTCGAGCTTCGCAACTCTATCTTCCTTGTTAGCGCGTACGGCTCGCCAGAGTGTAGTGGTGCTCCGCCCGATGTCACTTACTACCGTCTAGAAGGAGTTCGTCAAAACGTCCACACACAAAGTGCAAGGAAGTGTACAGACCTTGAAACGGTATAAAACACCCCAGTTATTGAAAAGCGAGCTTTCTCGGGGATCCTGGTTTGTCCAGGACAACACATCGTTCATCGTCGAAGTAGGTCCCCCCGGATTAATCTTACTCTGCCCCGTATTGGGCAATAAATAACGTGAAGGTTGGGGAGGCACATAGAGCCACCCACCGTAGAAGACTCAAATACAGCTCCTTCGGGTCTTAACCCTTTCTCAGAGTGTATAGGCATAGAGGAGACCTGACAAGTACAAGATTAGAAGGCAAGTACTAAGGTTTTATAATCATCATAACACATGATTAGCCATCACCTGTAGTGAAGTCCCCACACAGTTTTGGTCATTTCCAAGTTCTGTGGTAGGGGCTACTCGCGCAGCGGAAGATGAGGCAATATTGCTAGTCATGACAGGGCTATTGGCGACTTGGCATTGACGGGACGAATCCGAGGCTAGGAGTGGTGTAATTGTACCAGCAAGTGACTATAGAGGAATATGTCACCAGTGTCTAGAAGCTTGAAAAGCATACCCGCCTGCGCCTTGACGTGACCTTCGGTATCACCGAGGGGGTCATCAGTGTCCTTCTCACCTTGAAGGAAAACGACTCCTAGTAGAATGTGAGTGCATTACGGCACAGAGGGTGGCAGGTATGGACCGTCTTCTAAAGCTATAACGTATCTCTCATTCAATGCTTCCATAGTCAAATGTTCATCCGCAAGTTCGTGTGGCTCAAGCTTTCCTTCAGCCTGTCAGCGCGAGCGCAGTCGGAAAGAGGTGAAGAGAAATAAGACAACGTTAAAATCCACGCTCACACTTTGAAGAAGTGCAGTCCACTGAGAATCATGTGTGATCGCAACAGCTGCTGAAGGTTCCTATGCACGCCTAGTCAATGACACATATCTCGGTTCAAAATATGGTATGGACCCTCCGGAGCAAATATCTGTTGAGGATGTCAGATGGATGGAATATCTTGGAGGTCTGTCAGCCGTAGCATAGAGATTACATAAATATGGCGACTGACTTTTGATCCTTGTGGGACGTGCTGGAGGGATACGTGTCTAATGACGCGCTGCGTGCCTCTGTCCGTTGAACTGCTATCAGTCTTGGCATGGATCTTGTTAGATCCGCTGTTCTCAGGTTCGTCTGGTTGTTGCGAGTCTACAGTATCGGTGAACTCTTCGCAGGGGGGTTTAACGGAAGGATGGTCTGTTTTGACTACAATCTGTTTCCAGCCCACCGGTTCATCTCTGACTGCAATTTTGAAACCGCGAACGTATACCGCTTGGTTGGCATTTCCATTGTATATTTCTGGACCAATACGGTTTTCTGAGTGACGCGTGGTATTCCAATTGTAGCCCCGAACTACGGCTTCTCCCTCAGTACGGGTGACCTTAAACCGGGCGGGGGTAGTTCCAGGGCCTTCGGCTTCCTCGAACGCAGTCAAGGCCCATGAACGTGCCTTGTGGAACCCGGTAATCAGGTAGAGTGAATCATTGGAGATGATCTGCTCCAGATCTTCCTCAACAAACCTGTACCATTCTACCGCATGCTGCTTTGCATATCTTCCGAATACGCGGAGCCGTCGGAGTGAATGTCGGTCAGCGCCTTGCGGGAGGATAAGCAAGGCGCCTTCGTTTGATGAAAAAGTAAATTTATAGTCGGACCTACAGTACAAAGTGATTGACGATCAATGATTTCTGTCTGTCTTTGAGAATTGCTACTTTGAAATACGCACGGCTGCCCTTCAGGACTAACGTCTATTGTTGAGACAGAAGTCGATTTTATGACTTTCCCAGCAGCCTCCTCCCCGATATAAGTTGCGACGTCAGCTTCATCGAGTGTGATCGGCTGGAAGTTTCTTGGGAGGGGCTTGTTCCGATGCAGATCATGATCGAAAGGAAGGCATATGTTGAAGAGGACCTCGAAACAACCTTCTTCAGGAACGACATAACCCACGTCTCCGATTTTCAATCCATAATCCTGGTAATCCTTCGGGAGTTGGGTTTTCAGTTCTGGCATCCACAAGGGATATCCACGACGCGAGCTGAGGTGCCTCGCGTATACATCCTGGGGATTCTCGTGGTGTTGGATAAATTGTGTCATTACCGACTTGTGTAAGATGTAGTACTCTCATCAATTGATTTAGGGCTCCGCCCAAAGACGTAATGACATGGTAATGTTCAGTACTCCCACACGTTGTACGATACCAATGAGGTAGTTCGTTGGATTTAATTGGTCCTTCTACCAGTTGACCTGCAGGCTACCGGGTGCATTCGTAGTGAGAACTGAGACGAAGTTGTGTATGGAATGTCCACCAGAGAATAGTTCTGCTGTCGAGAAGCAGCTGCGCTGCCATATTATGGATCCTCATATGCATTACATCACTCTTGATCAAGTGGGAAAAACACGGTCGACGGCCGGGAGTCAGGGACCTGTCTGCTGGGCGCTCACGATTTGGATATATCATATGGCAGACCAAGTTGGGAAGTGGCATCCTGTAGATATGTCCAATCTCAGTGAATGTGAGCAGCCTAAGGTCTAACAGGATGAAGTTGGGTAGGGGGGCAGTAACCTTGCAAGACGAGATCCTCGCCTTCCTGAAGAACCAAGTTCAAACATGGGTACGATACTGGCCACTAATGTACATGTTAGTATACCGCTCAGTACAAAAGACAGGGCGTGACTCACTGGTCGATCGACGGTCTGGTATCTGCATTGCACCTACCTCACGACGACGAACATGACGTGTCTACGCATGCTGCCAACGTTATCCCACTGTCCGCAGCCCCCCTTTCCGTGAAACCTGGTCCATGTCGTGCGATGGGGGGGTCTGACGGTTGACTTGCTTCGCCAGTGTTTGGCCTCGAAGACATCGAGATTCGTCCACCACTTGTGGCATTTAAGTTAGTAACACAGGTCTTTTCGTGTGGACGGACGAGACTACGTGGTCAGGAGGGTCTAGTGTGGCCAAATTCAGCAGGTTAGCATTTGAGGGATGCACATTGTTGAGTGTGGACGGCTGAACGAGGGCAAGTTGGACCTTTTGCCAGTGGCTGTTGGATGAGAAGGGTCTCCAAACGAGTGCAATCAAGAAAATAGGTGTTTGGATGGCCAGGCGTGGTGAACTGTTCAAACTGCGGTACGACCGTATGGCACAAGTGCTTGGCACTGCTTTTAGTGATGTCACATTGAACGTGACAGGTACTTCACACTAGTACTGTTTCTCCCTTGGAAATATGTACCTGTTTATGGCTCCCGGGTACTATGATGAAGACTTGGATGAGAACGGTGTCGGTGCATATGAGAGGGAGGGTATGGAAACATTAAAGCAAGAGATCCTGAAACGATGGGAATTCGTTGAAAGCTCCCGTGGCCCTTTGGATATATGGAAGGAGGCTGAGTTGAAATTACAATCGTTGGTCAACTAGAATATGTACAGTGCTCACCCTTGGATGTAACACTCAATTACTGTCTGTTGAGTAGGAAGATCAGTGGGCAAACAACGACTGGCCTCCATCAACTTTCCGCCGGGTGCGCGCCGTCACATTCGTGAGAAGAAGGTATTATGTAACAACCTCCGTCTAGGTTCTACCGGTCCTGTTCCGCACTCTTCTGGACCGGTACGGAACCGGTGGATACGTACGACAGAAATCATGATAACTCGGCATACCCGTGTTGAACGTTAAACAACCATTCGTGCTGATGGCCCTCATAACTCCCGCATATATGAGGGTGCGGCTTGCCGACTTGCCAATAACAGGTCCATGGCAGTGACTTTGCCAGCTGGTGTCTAACAGATGAATCGCATCATTGCGCGAATTGCGCCCAGCTGTGTAATCAGAATCACGCAAGTTACTGCGTTTCCACCGGACAAGCTGATGTTCCATGATGAAACGGGTTTAAAACTATTTAATCTTCCAACGATAGGTCAATTATCGCCTCATTCTGCTTTTACAAGTCATGTCAGCTCAGCCTTCTTTTGGGTCTGAACCCAAGTTCCGTGTTGCCATTTGGTGAGTGACTAGTTATATTCACGTTTGAGCTCGCCATCCTGAGTCGCCGTTACTCCACAG
>JBBPUM010001175.1:0-10390 GCA_038094695.1 Chiua aff. virens | reverse complement strand
CATTATCTAGAGGTGCGCATTCTCGAACGCTCTGTCCTGACACGCTCCTTTTTTTTCAAGTTCTATTTATTATCATGGACGGTGGACCCCTCGACACTCTCATTCCCTGCCCACACCCACGTTCCTTATGTTTTTTATTTTCTTGTCTCCGTACGCGACATCATTCTGTAGGGTTTACCGCACGCATTAGATTAAAGTCACAGAGACCGAACTTGCATGTGCTGCTATACATATCATTATTGTGGAAGATATCTGTGTGCGGATGACGATGATGCGACGCGACGCAACCCCCCATGTGATATTGACAAGGTCGGGCTCAGATGCTCTGCTGATAAGAAGCCTGGTGGGGATAAGTAATGGTTTGACGTAGCCACCAAAAATCCTTGGCGACAATGGCACGCTACCTTCAAGTTTGTCTTGAAGAACGACCGTTGTCTTCACGACTGTCGTTACCATCCAGCCATCATCCCGCCTAACATGCGGAGACTTTTGATTCCCTTGATCGGTCCTGCACGAATTGCGCAGAGAACCTTGCCTTTAGCCTGCACTTCCAGATGGCCAAAATAGAGCCTCTGTTCTTTGAAGGGGGCTCAGATGATGGATGACGTCTTATTCCAACTTGTACGACGTTTCAGCCTGTGTGTCAGAGACAGACGTGATGCAATCATGTGGGCCCCCGGAAACTTGCGAGACGAGGGCATCGTTATCGCAGACGATATGCAAGCGGGTCTGCAATCGCCAGCCGGGGGTTCGTTGACGTTAGCAGACGGGGAGGGGCAGGCATTGACGGTCTACCTGATTCGCGGGTTCGACCGTGTATGGTTGGTACGGACCCGTCTGTGCCTCTGTGCCTCGTCCACGAGGAAGTGATCGAGTGTCACCGAGGCCTGAAGTGTGATTGGGAGGTACGAGAGCAGGGCGGGGCGTTGTATTGTCTCTAAGTAGTAGACGAGAGGTTGGGAGACACAGCCGGAGGTACGTCGAGCGGCGAATAACTGTTCTTCAGCGTTTGGGGACTTGACGTAGTGGATGACATACCTAGTTATGAACATGAAAGCTTATTGAACGGCAGCATTGAGCTCCCTGAGAGTGCGTATCATCGCCTGTTCAGCATCTCCGTCCGAGTTGGAGGGTGTATTGACGAATAACAGGTGAATTGTGTTAGCTGTTTGTGACAACGGCGGAGCTTTCTCCAAGTTGGTCATTGTACTACCAATATTGATAGGTGCTGTACATTGGAGCTTCGGACCATCTCCGCTCATGACACACGAGGACCAGCTCGTGCGACGGATCAAGATTGGAAGCCGGTCGAGTTCTCGACGCACGGCGGCAAGTTCGTCCAAAGTGATGAAAACGGAGCGCTCATGGTGGTCCAGCTCAGCTCGGAGTGCGATAATTTTGGGGATATCAGTGAGCCTGCGCAACTGTATCTCGTAGCAACGCTGGGAGGTCTGCTAGACGACTCGGGATTGTGCGACGATCCGGAACGGAGCGGCATATAGTCACGTGCACCACCGTATATCTACTCTGGAATCCTCGTAGAGAGACAGTAGTTGGCTCTTTGTCCCACACCTCGCAGCAATCCCGTATAGAGCGTGATCCTGCTCTTTTGCGCCCGCCATTCTCAGTGCGTTGGCCACGACCGATTTCCAGACAGGAGCCTGGGCTGCCAGAAGAAGGCCGCCGCCTCTCGAGTCTCGCCTGCTACGCCGCTCGTAGTCCGAAGACGATTCTGCTCGTGCCCTACTGCGCCAACGCAGCGACTCGTCCTTCGGCCAGATCTCGACTGTCTTGGCCGACCCAACAAGAGCGGATCATAGATCATATCAATCGTCTGCATTGCGAGATGCACCAATGCTTGTCCATCGTCGACATGCAACTCGCCATCTTCCGTCAACTCGGTAGCTCGGACACAAGCCAGGGCAAGATTGCGTTGGCCAGACTCGCACGCACCTGTCGAACCCTTAGTGATGCTGCGCTTGATGTGTTGTGGGAGAGATTGACTTCGATCACTCCCCTCGTCCAGTGTCTTCCTCGGGACTTGTGGAATATTGAAGATGACCATGGCGTCAGAAGGTTTCATGTGGTATATTTCAACGTGTTATCTAGCCCTCAGTTATCTTAAAAACATTCTACAACAGACGTTCCGGCGGGACATGTCGCTCAACGACTGGGAAATTTTGCGCATATACGCCTCTCGAGTACGATTTTTGTCATCATCTCCAAGCCAAGAGAGCCTGGGTGATAATGTCATTTCTGCCTTGTCTCATCCCCCGCATGGTGGTCCGCTTGTGCCCCATCTCAGGATCCTCTACTGGATGAAAATGAATCAACGCTATGCACCACTTTTGCGGGTGCTATTCACCCCTATGCTGGTCAATGTCACGCTACCATCTTTTGCCCTGGAATTACGTGAAGTGTCAATGCGGCTGACCTCCACCTGTTTATCGTTGAAGGATCTCGTCGTCCAGTATACGGACGCCACTCCGCCAGTAAATGCCATCGGTCGGGATTGCTTCTCTCAGACAATCCTGCGTCTCTACTCATTGGAACAACTTCAGTGTCTCGCCTTGGATGAGGTTGCCATTATTCACCTCTCGCGCCTCCCTTCCTTGATTAGTCTTTCGTTGGAGCTCCGAGATGATTTACAATTTGAGACTGTAAAATCCGGCCTGATATTCCCTATGTTTTCATCTCTCGAGTTCCTACTCTTGCGAGCGCCTGCACTGCCCGTCTTGACATCACTCTTCGAAGTCATGTGCTTTCAACCACAACGAGTGGTGTTCTTAGCGAGGGAGGGCCCTACCACCGAGATGCTCCGTCTGTTCTTCGTTGCACTGGTGAACGCCTGCGATCGGGATCGGCTCTACTCGATCTCACTTCTTACCGAGCTCAACACGCTCAGGTTGCTACCCGATCTTCAACTTGAATACGTTTCTCTGTCCACATTCCGCCCACTTCTCGCATTTTCACGTATCAAATATTTTGATATCGATGTGATGCGCAACATTTCGTTGGACGACAAAGCAATCGAGACACTAGCAAAGAGCTGGCCAGAGCTCATCAGATTCACTCTCAATCCGCGTTTCGGATGGGGAATTAAGCCTCAGGTGACACACCGTGGACTGATCACACTCGCCTCTGCCTGCCCTGCACTCAGCCAGTTCAAGCTCGCCGTGGACTTGTCGGAGATTGATCACCCACTGGCGCATCCACAAGAGCAGGTTCCTCCATGGCTCTCAGAAAATGGGGTCAAAAACCACTGTAGCAACGCGTTCTTTGTCGACTCAGCCGTCAAATTTCCGGCTACGATTGCAGCTTTTTTGAATGCTATCTTCCCCAAATTGCTCCGAGTCAGTGTCCCATGGGAATGGATGCGCGAGCGCACGGAGATTAACCGTCAATGGCAGGAAGTGGACGATCTCTTGAACGTGAATGTCGCACCACCGGCTGTAGAGAGGAAGGTGATGCAAATTACCGAGACCTAGCTACCCTGGCGACCCCAAGACATTGCTCTACGATGATGATTTCGACCAGACAGCGAGATAAGGAGGAAGAGTATTCAACATGATGACCGCAGAATAACCAGGTGTCGTTGGAGAGTTCACACGCAAATGTTTCTTATCATCGAGCGCGCGTTTCAAAATGCCCTGATTGTAGGCCGACCCGAGCCATTTCCAAGAGAAAGATTTCTGTCTCCACACCGAATTTGACATTAGCCCAAGGGAGACTTAAGTATCGATATGTATCCTAGAGATAAGAATACAGTAAAAGCTCAACAGCCTCCGAGGTGTCGGACAGGAAGCCGGTCAAGCTCTCAACGCTGGAGGTGAGGTCGGCTTGTAGATTCCAAGAGGTCTTTTTTCGTGACAATGACGCCATACGGAGCAACTATTCACACTGTCGCAGTAGGAAGAATGTCGTGTAAACTTCGCACGGTGATGGTATTCCTTACGCTCGTCGCCGCTGGGATGATTCAAAGATGTAGTTATGGTCTCGATGACGTCTGCATGCCTGATGCTCAGCCCCGGCGGCTTTCAGCTATCACTCATGTGAAACAACATCACAAGGTACATTTAGGCAGTTCATGTCCTTCGAATACCACTCTTGAGCTGCGAGGAGAGGGTGGTAGTATTACTAGTGAACAAGTTGTGCGGTGATCCAGACTGGGAAGCTCGGCTTGGGATAGGGGCCTGGGCTTGAGCCTCTACAAGAAGCAGTGCCACTCAGTGAATCTCGTCTGCCACGTCGCTCGTAGTCCAGATTCAGAAGACCTCGCACTTTGACTTTGCTTGCCCCCGGGCCTTCGGTCAGATCTCAAGTTCTCAACTGGCGATTGCCACTGTAGTGCTTTGCCATGGCTGACCCAACAAAACCAGATCATAAATCATAGACAATCTCTGACGCACCCAACTCACGAGTCAATTGTGTGCACTGCAAGATGCACCAATGTTTGGCCATTGTCGAGATACAACTCGCTATCTTCCGTCAACTCAACAACTCGGACTCAGGTCAGGGCGAGACTTTAGCCAGACTTGCGCACACTTGTAAAATCTTTAGCGATGCCGCACTTGATGTATTGTGGGGGAGATTGACTTCAATCGCGCCCCTCATCCAGTGTCTTCCTCGGGACTTGTGAAGTATTGAAGATGATGGCGTCAGAGGGTTTCATACGGCATGTTTCAATGTGCTATCTAGCCCTCAAACATCTTAAAAACATTCCGTGATAGATATTCCGGCGGAACATGTCGTTTAACGACTGGGAAATTTTGCGCAGATACTCATCCCGAGTACGATCCTTGTCATCGTCTCCAAGCCAAGAGAGGCTGAGCAATAATGTTGTTTCTGCCTTGTCTCATCCCCCACATGGTGGTCCGCTCATGCCACATCTCAAAATCCTCCGCTGGGTGGAAATGGATCAAGAATATGCTCCGCTTTTGCAGGTGCCATTCACCCCCACGCTGGTTAATGTCACACTACCATCTTTTGCCCTGGAATTATGTGAAGTATCAATGCAGCTGACTTCCATCTGCTTGTCGTTAAAAGATCTCACCATCCAACATACAAACACCACTTCGCCAGTAGATGCCATCGATCGGGATCGTTTCTCCGAGTCTCAGACAATCTCGCGTCTCCATTCATTGGAATTACTTCAATGTGGAACCTTGGACGAGACTGCCATTATTCACCTCTCACATCTCCCATCATTAACCAGTCTTTCGTTGGAGCTCCGAGATGATTTACAGTTGGAGACTATCAAATCCAGCCTGATATCCCCTATGTTTTCATCTCTCGAGTTCTTGTCGCTGCAAGCACCTGCACTGCTCGTCCTGACATCACTCTTTGAGGTCATGTGCTTTCGACCACAACGAGTATTGTTCACGGTGGGGGGGATCCCTACCACTGCAATGCCCCGTCTATTCTTCGTTGCACTGGTGAACGCTCGCGATCCAGAACAGCTTAACCGGGTCTCACTTCTTGCAGAACCCAACAAGTTCAAGTTGCCACCCGATCTTTAACTTGAACATGTTTCTCTGTCCACATTCTGCCCGCTTCTCGCACTTTCCCATATGAAACATTTTGATGTCGATGCGATATGCAACATCTCGTTGGATGACGAGGCGATCAATACACTGGCAAGGAGCTGGCCAGAGCTCACCAGACTCACCATCAATTCGCGTTTCGGATGGGGAATTGAGCCTCGGGTGACACACCAAGGGCTGATCACACTCGCCTCTGGCTGCCCTGCACTCAATCACTTCAAGCTCGCGGTGGACTTGTCGGAGATCGATTACCCACTGGCATGTCTCCAAGAGCGGGTTCCTTCGTGGCTTCCGGACAACGGGACCAAGAACCACTGCCACTACGCATTCTTTGTCGACTCCGCCATCAAATTCCTGACCACAATTGCAGCTTTTTAGAACGCCATCTTCCTTGAACTGCTCAAAGTCGGTGTCCCATGGATATGGATGCGCGAGCGCTCAAAAAACTATCATCAATGGCGGGAAGTGGAAGGTCTGTTGAACGTGAATATCACGCCCCCGGCACTGTAAAGAGGTGGTGCAGGAATGTGGTGCAAATTGCCAGAATCTAGCTATTCTGGAGATCTCAAGATATCGTTCCTACACGGCGATCCCGACCAGACACTGGCAGTGAGATGAGGGGGAAGAATATTCAACGTGGCGACTGCGGAATAGCAGGGTTTCACTGGAGAGATCACACGTGAGTGTTTCTTGTCATTGAGCTCGCCTTTTGAAACACCCATGATTGGTTGTAGGTCAGCTTGGGTCATTTCTACTAGAAAAGTCTATCTCCACATCTAATTTGAAGTAATTTTCTTACTTTGAATAAGATTGACCTGGAACAACATGATTCATTTCAGTTGATACTCGAGTCTTTCTTGGGCTGATAGTGGGTGCGATGCACGCCAGAACCAAGGCTCACTGGTTATGTAATACTGGAGATCGCATAGGTATTCCGGCATGGTCCGGCACGGTTACTAGTCCGAACCCCGAAGGTCTTCTCACCTCGTGCCCACCGCACCAAAGTACTAGCGACCTGCCCTTTGGTCAGTTTCAACTGCTTTGGCCAACCCAACAAAGCAGATTATAGATCATAGATAGCCTGCGACGCACTCTCAATCGTGTGCACTGCAGGATGCATCGATGCTTGGCCATCGTCGAGGTACAACTCATCATCTTCCGTCAACTCGACGACTTGGACACAAGTAAGGGAAAGACTGCGTTAGCCGGACTCGCGCGCACTTGTAAAACATTTAGCAACACTGCGCTTGACGTATTGTGGGGGAGATTGACTTCAATTGCGCCCCTTGTCCGGTGTCTTCCTCAGGACTTGTGGAGGATTGAAGACGACGGCTTCGGAGGGTTCCATACGGTATGTTTTGACGTATCATCTAGTCCTCGGATATCTTAAAAACATCCTGCGACAGACGTTCCGGCGGAACATGTCGCTCAACGACTGGGAAATCTTGCACAGACACACGTCTCGAGTACGATCCTTGTCGTCACTTCCGGGCTGGGTAAAGCTGAGCAAAGATGTCATTTCTGCCTTGTCCCATCCCCCGCATGGTGGCCCGCTTGTGCCACATCTCAGAATCCTCCGCTGGGCAGAAATGAATCAAGACTATGCGCCACTTCTTCAGGCGCTCTTCACCCCTACGCTGGTCAATGTCACACTGCCGTCTTTTGCCCTGGAATTGTGTCAAGTATCAATGCAGCTGACTTCCACCTGTTTGTCGTTGAAGAATCTCATCGTCCGATATTTCAGGCTGCGAGTAAAACCCATCGATCAGGACCGTCTCTCCGTGTCTCAGACAATCTCGCGTCTCAGTTCATTGGAATTACTCCAATGTCGCACTTTGGATGAGACTGCCATTATTCACCTCTCGCGTTTCCCTTCCTTGACTAGTCTTTCGTTAAGGCTCGGAGATGATTTACAGTTGGAGACTGTCAAATCAGGTCTGGTATCCCCTATGTTTTCAGCTCTCAAATTCTTGTCGCTGCAAGCGCCTGGACTGTCTGTCCTGACATCACTCTTCGAAGTCATGTGCTTTCGACCACAACGAGTGTTATTCAAAGTGGGGGGGATCCCTACTACTGCAATGCTCCGTCTATTCTTCGTTACACTAGTGAATGCTTGTGATCCGGAACGGCTCAACCAGATCTCACTTCTTGCAGAATCCTATAGGTTCAAGTTTCCTGGACTTGAAAAAGTTTCTCTGTCCACACTCCACCCACTTCTCGCACTTTCCCGTATCAAATATTTTCATATCGATATGATGTGCGACATCTCGTTGGATGACAAAGCGATCGAGACACTAGCAAAGAGCTGGCCAAAGCTCACTGGACTCACTCTCAATCCGCATTTTGGATGGGGAGTTAAGCCTCAGGTGACACACCGAGGACTGATCGCACTCGCCTCTGGCTGCCCTGCACTCAATCACTTCAAGCTCGCCGTGGACTTGTCAGAGATCGATTGCCCACTGGCGCATCCCCGAGAGCAGGTTCCTTCGTGGCTCCCAGACAATGGGATCAAAAGCCACTGCAGGAACGCGTTCTTTGTCGACTCGGCCGTCAAATTTCCGGCTGCAATTGCAGCTTTTTTGAACGCCATCTTCCCCGAATTGCTGCAAGTCAGTATCCCATGGGAATGGATGCGCGAGCACATGGAGATCGACCGTCAATGGCGGGAAGTGGACGATCTCTTGAACGTGAATATCGCGCCACCGGCACTGTAGAGAGGTAATGGAGGAAGGTGGTGCAAACTGTCAGGATCTAGCTATCCTAGCGGTCTCAAGAAATTGTTCCTACACGACGATTTCGACCAGACGGTGAGATGAGGAGGAAGAGTATGTAATGGAGAGTTCAATGCTTCTTGTCATCGAGCTCGAGTTTCGAAATATCCCGGTTAATATTGTAGGCTGACCGGGTCATTTCAAGTTCCAGTATAGAGGTTTCTATTTTCACACCTAATTTAAAGTACTTTTCTTGCGTGCGGCGAATATGATCTACCTTGGTAATCAGGCGTGCGTGTCTTGTCAATGAACTTGCGAAAAAAAGCCTGTGATGTGATATACAAAGAATAGTCGAATACTGCCCGGACAGGTTCTGACTTATGTCGCACTCGATAGTACAAGAGGAAGTGTGTTGCCGGCCGATTTATGCCCACTGGCATTAGCTGTCCCGCACGGCCATATCAATCGTTCTTGGCTTCGAAATAGGATTGGCAGCTTTTTCCCGGGCTGCACGCGATTGTTCCTCTGTGACTAGGACAATGTCGTGTTTCAAAAGCTTGAACGAGCCACCCTTTGGGAATCCGCGTTTATGAGCCTCCTCGTCATCGTCGATCTGTTCCAATTTCTGCACAAACGCTACTCGTGACCAGCCCAATAGTCTTGTGTAAATGCAATACGTACCACAACAAGCGATGTCTTGACTCCAAACACCGCATCACTGGCGATATAATCACATCCCTCTAGGTAGAGTGCTGAGACAAGCTTGTGGTAACCAGGGGCTTCCACCATGAAATGCAAATGATTTGGGCGCATGTTGTGACGACCTTGAGCGAGTAACAATTCACCCACGGGACCCTCCAAGCAATCATAAGCACAAACATAGAATCAAAAAAATACAGAACTCACGTCACCTGGGATGGGGTAAGGGCGGGGGACAACAGCACGGTATCCAAAGGTGCCATCTTTGGCAGAACACAATCGCCCACGGCAGTCGGGGTGGGTTCTATCAGAATATTGCACATCATAGTACCCTGGCCACAGCGAATCATGAAGATGGGGAAAGAACAACTCAACGTTGGCGAATGGCAGTCATACCTTTGTCGTCTACTTCCCATGTTTCAATGACAGCATCTGCGATGGGTTCGCCTTTTGTTGTCAGCACCCGTCCTTCGACGTACATGTACTCTCCTTTGCCCTCTGATGCGATTGATCCACCGAACTGGACTGAGAAAGCGACGAGGATAAAGCTGATATATGAACATGAGCGCAAATACCTACTGTCTTTGGCGTCTTCAGTGAAGAATGGGCCCAACAAACTACTCTCCGTGGCACCGTCAATGACAGGGTTGTTAAGACAATCGACCAAGGCGGAGACGCCGAATACGCCAGATAAAGAGTTCATTTCCTGACGCAATGGGGTACATGTACGGCCAACTCGAGTTAAAAACTGAATGGCCGCCATCCATTCAGCTGTAGTGAGGCTGTCAAACAGTTATTCTTTGACGTTCATGCCTAGCAAATGAGATGACGCACTTAGTCTCCTTGACAAAGGCATGGAGGTGTTTGACGAGGTGTTGGAATACGAATTTGTGTCGCCTGAAACATATTGGGTAGGAACTGAGACGAAGATAGAACAACCTACGGGTTGGGAGTTTGGTTGAGCAGTGACAAGAGGTTCGCCGTTATGATATCAGGGCTGTCCGGCAGCTGCTCGGATCGTAGTAAGCTCGCTTTCAAGTTGGATCTCGAACAAGCTCACTGGGAGAGGAACGCCGGGCGGGGGTATCCCGTTAGAAACGGCACCTTGGACGGCTGCTTGAGTGTGACCAAAGTTGCCCGTGCTCATTTGGATGGCTGTGCATCAACTGATGTGTTCGATGAGGTGTAGCGGAACATGGGTGGCTTTATATAATGTAGCTGCATGCGAAGGGCCGTATCAGGTGGTCATGACGAAGTTTCTTACGAATCTTATCGGTACCAATAGACCCCTCAGAAGCTGGTTCTCTATGTTGGTAGTAATCATCCTCTGAGGTTGAACATCCGAGGAACATCCGTAGATTGACTTTGCTTCCAGCCCTCTGGTGCATCTGACCGTGTCTCCTGTGCGGCAAGGTATCGCACCGATCAGCCCGAGAA
>JBBPUM010001174.1:0-10391 GCA_038094695.1 Chiua aff. virens | reverse complement strand
CATGCTTTTCTAGTATACTTTTACTCGTCATGTTAAAATGCTCTTCACGATGTAATGCCCCTCACGATATACATGTACCACTAGTCAATTAGTCAATGTAACTCACCATTTTGCCGCAATGAAGACTATGTCACCGAGTCGAGTACGGAAGGATGTAACTTGGCAAGCGGGATCAATTGATCAGATCTCAGACACCCAAACAGCGAAGCGCTGTCGTTGCCACGAGGCCGAAGATTCATTTTACGTCGCAACCGTTCCATGTCCCAATGCAGCGAACAATGGAGAACTTGAAGTGACGTTCCATTCCCCCTGGCGGCAAGCGTATGACGGTGTACCCTAGTAACCCATGTAGTCACTTAGTGGGACCTGTCAGTTGGCCAATGTACATGGCTTTTGGGGAGTTGGGCTGTCGTCCCAGACGAGTGTCGAGATGGTCCTGCTCCAATTTGAGACGAATCCAAAGGACAATCTGAAGTTGAAACAAGAGCGACGATGCTTCTCGGAAGTACCTTCGAACTGCGTACATCGTTTCGTCGTAAACCTGCTATCATCATGCAATGTAAACTTGATCGCCGCGTCTCCGTCGTGTGAGACGATATATTACGCTGTTTTGGGAGGACAATGGAGAAGCCAATGTGATCGGTTGCAGCATTTTCCCGCTCATCATGACTCGCACCGCGAAGCGAATGAATTCCTTGTCGTACGTCACTTTTTTTTTTCGATCGCATATGGATCCATATGGGTCCGTGTCAGGGCACTTCGACAACGGCGGTAAAATGCATTCGCTATATACATGGAACGGGTCACGGGTATGCGCTGGGCATCTCGACGTATGTCAGAGGTGCATCTGAGACATACGCTGTGACTGATCGTGTGAACGAGACCGAGTGGAGGTTATATAGATCAACACCTCGCATAGATATTGATGTGGTACCGCTCGGAAGATCCCGTCAAACAGTTAAGTGGCAGATCTGAGTCATGGCGCACGCGCGGGCACGTGATGAAGGTTTTAGCCTGACAGGTACATATCCAAGTAGTTGATTTGTAAACGCAGTTCATTGTAGAACAGCTTGCTGCCGGTGTTACAGTTCTCCTCAGGAATCGTCAAGGCCCGTGGTATGTCACCCTCGATAGAGAAAGAGAGGGTCAGTAATAGCCCCTTGAGGAATATGTACTGGAAATTCGTGAATTAAGTGAGATTAAGACATCCATCCTCCAAACCGAATCCAGAGGCGTGGAAAATATGCTGAGAGAATCGAAGTTCTGGTAGGCTTGACTTCACCCTGGATCCTTCATGAAGATGCGCTGCGCTGGAGCAGATTGAGCGAACATAACTGCTAGCGCAGAGACAAGCGGAAGCTTGGGAAGATGCCCGAGTGATCCAATTTATAGGCCGGAGAAGGGGAGTAATCCCCTTCGTAATCGGCCACCAATGGCTAACCGAGGGCCTTTATCATATTCAATGACCTGTGATGAGATAAGTACGACAGGGCCGTCTCCGAGTGCAAGACACCCAGGACACATGAATCCATGGATGGCTTTCGACTCTTAGCCAGGAAGTGGCAGTTGCGGTCAAGTCGAATCGGAGGGAAGAACGTCGCCAAGAACAGAGTTTGCAACACCTTCAAAAGGGACGGACAAAGGAGTGTTACGACCAGGATTGAAGCGAAATAACTGTCCACCTGTTCATCCACTTCGAATCCTACGAGCAAAGAGTTTTACAGGGACGTATACTGATTAAGAGCCATCAGTTAGGCCAAACAGCAAAAGAAGGGAATCATCCTCACTATCATTATCATGATGACGAGCTTTTTCCAGGTTGTATTCCAAGCCGCTTATGCCTCTCTTCACGTTCTCTCCCCTTGTCCGCAAGTCCTTGGAAGTGTGCGACCGTCCTAGCATCCTCACCGGCCGAGTCCGAGAGCTCGGCGACACCTTTCATCTTGAGGAGCGTCTGAATCTTTTGGCGTGTTTCATGCGTAGCTTTTTGTTGTGCGACGAGGGTGCGGATGTCTTGGATATCAGCCTCCGTCATGGGAATCATTGTTGGAGAGCGTCGGATCATTTTCAGATGAGCACCGGCACTTTGACAAACCGCTTGCTGAAGGTGTCGATTCGGTGAGTGACTTCGAAGTCACGCCATTCAGGGTCACACGTTAAGTCCACATTTCTTTTTCCACAGTGCTTCACATATCCTCCAATCGTATGTGCCGCGCTTTCCGTCAGCCCTACTTCACGTTACTGAGGTGGCTCCATCGATAAACTACTTTCCAAGATTAAGAAGGTCTTGGTATTCACAGGTTCGTCGGTGCGATGCCGGGTGAAAAGCAAGTCACTGGACAGAAACTCGGGCCGAATAGACGCTCGACCTATAATTCCGTTGTCCACAGGCGCTACCATGATTCACCTGATCACTGATTCTCGCACCGTGAGGTCTCGTTATCCCGCTCAATCTCTGTGCTAATTCTTTCGGAGTTCGCCTTATTTCTACCGCCCACATTGACTGCTCATTAAGTGCGTGCATTTTAGTAAGTAGCCTTTCCGCTCTGTAGCATGAAGATGCGGTTGTTCGGCAAGGTGGGCAATCGCGGCGCATTGGAACGTAGGACTCAACTTGCAGCAGAAAATTTCGACCAAGACCCCCATCCCAGGGGGGTCTGACACCCCAAGCAGCGATCAAACAAGAATCACACTCAGTAGTCGGGAAGAGACCACTGCCCATGCGCTCGAGGCCACGATCCAAATCATCCAACAAGTCACCCAGTTCGTTCCACTCGACATTGCCAAGGACATTCTGAAGGGAATTACGGGTATCCTCATCCTCATACAGGTGTGTCATGATCTTCCTGCTGATATGTTAGCTGGTTGATCATTGTCACAGAAAAATATCCAGAACAAGACAGCTCTGACGGGCCTCGCACAGCGTCGTGACGCCATCTGCTCGATATTGACCTTAGCGACCAAGGATGTTTCAATTAACGACATCGGTGATGCCCTTGACGGGGCACTAAGAGCCCTGAAGTCGTACGTCCTCTGCTTTGAAGCAATGTTTTCACCTTGGCTCACATTCTCGCTCACGGGAAGTTCCATTGACGAATTACATTGTAACGTCAAGAAGGCATCGCAGCGCGGCTCCGTGCGTAGGCTCGTTGGTGCCACTGTGGACGACAAACAGATCAATGAATGGAGTAGTAACCTCAACGACACCTTTACGTTGTTTAGCGTACGTCGTTTGCCATACAGCTTGAATACGAAGCTGCTTCGGACTCACCAGATAGTTATCTTGTAGACAAGCGTGAACATCGTTTGCGGTATTCGTGCCGAGCAAATGTACAGCTTGTTGAAGCATCGGGACCTACCAAGGTCAGTGGATCGCACCATTGAATCTAACGCACTAATTATGACATGTTCAACAGCTCGAAACCTGAGCTTCCACCAGCACCTCCTGCGATATTCTTCGGTCGCGAGGATCTCTTTGCAGAAATCAAAGGTTACTTGCTACGCGACGAAGGTGTCGCGTTGATTGGCCCGGGCGGGATTGGGAAGAGCACGATCGCCAGAGCATTGATCAATGACAAAGACATCCGAGAGCGTTATTCCAGGCGCTTTTTCGTCAGCTACGACGGAATGGATCCTGTCGCTATAACTCTTGGTTCCTTTATCGGCCGAATCGCAGGCGCTCTCGGTCTTCCGACGAGGAACGCCTCAAGCGAACAGCAAGTGATATCAAACCTAGCATTATCCCCAGTATTGATCGTACTTGATAATGCGGAAACATTTGAAGATGCCGCACATCCGGAGACGGCACATAAAATATCGTCCGCCGTGTCTGAGATCACGAACACTAATGGAGTCACAGTCTTGTTGACCTCCCGAACGAACCGCAATGCCCGGGGCGCAGACTGGATCCAAGTCGAGGTTCCCCCGCTCGAAAGGGTTCCCGCGAGACAGTACTTCAGAAAAATATATCGGGGAGATATCAGCAATAATGACGTCGACGAACTGCTAGGCACGCTCGACTTTCACCCATTGTCGATTCACATCCTTGCCTACACTGCGAGGGAGAATCGGTGGACGGGAGAAGAACTTCTGGATAAGTGGCAGACGCAACACATTAAAATCCTGCAGACAGGGCATGCCAAGGAGAACCTTGGGTTCACAGTCCAATTGTCACTGAATTCGCCATCAGTCAAGGATCTTGGAGACAATGCACTGGATGTACTGCGTATCGTTGCATTCCTACCGCAAGGTGTTAACCGGAACCACATCACGCGCCTATTTCCATCTATCCCTATGATCTCGTCGTTGTTGGATACCTTGTGCAAGGTTTCACTGATCTATCGCTCCGGGGTGTTTTTCACTACCCTTGCTCCCATTCGGCTCTTCCTCCTGGATACAGTTCCAAATGGAGGGCTCGCACTTATTGAAGACATTCGACATATTTACTATTCTTCGGTGCAATCGTCGCACGGACAAAGGGATTCACATGCAAACCTCATCGTCGACGATCATCTGAACATCGAACACTTGATCGCATATGACATGAAACACCCCCCGGACAATATCCGCTATGTAGCCCTTACGTGTAGCCAATTTCTTTGGGGTCTTATGTATCACAGACTTCGTCAGACGTCGCTCACACCCCTTATTTCCTCGCTTCCCGAATATTCACATGATGAAATAGACTCCAAGGCATGGTGTCTGACTGCCCTCGCAGAACTTCAGTTTGAACTCTTGAACTTCTCACTCTCTGGGACAACCTATTCAACTGCCCACACACTCTTCATTGCAACCGAAAACCATAGCATGGCTTCAAGATGCATCTCCAATGCCGCCATGACATACAGGAACCGAGGGTACTATGCCCGATCTCTAGAGCTACTAGAGAACTTCATGAGATCCCCTTCGTGGCAGCACATTGATGCGCAGGATACGGCGGAAATCCACTTCACACTTGATGCATCTAGAATGCACACCTCACGTGACAGCGCCGACAAACTATTTTTAAGCTCAATGAATCATTCATATCGTAGCCTGCTTTCACGTGTAGAGCATTGGCAAACAAGAATGTACCACGGCTATAGCACTCCTGAAGAAGTTGAGCATAATCTCGGACTAATTCGGTCGGATTGCATGACGTCACCCAATCCATGGAACCGTTGGACGTTCCTCTTAGCCATGGCAGAAGCGGCATTCCTTCGGGAGAGATTCGACATCTCAATGGGATTATTAAACCAAGCCCATGACGCCGTCAGTGGCGATTTTATGCTCACCCTCATGGTCCTTTATCGCCGGGCAGCAGTCGCCTCGGTGCAAGGGAACTGTGAATTCGCTCGGTCTCAGCTGCAACATTCCCTCGATAATCTTAGTGTGGTGGCCACCTCATCCTCCGCATATCTATTGGAGATACGTTATGTCTACAGTCGAAACGAGATTTACACAAAAGACTATTCTGAAGCTTTTCGCCTCCTCGTGGCGGTCATCGCAGATTGCGACATCACAGATAACATTGGTGTGAAAGCGAGCTCCATGAGAGCACTCGGAGAAGTACAGCTCTTGTTAGGATGCAAATCTGACTCGGATTGTTCCTTCGTGCGAACCGTCGAGCTGTGCAGCAAAGCTGGCGTGCCACCAGAGTTGCTGGACGTTTGTGCCCCCTTGTTGAAGCTCAATGACGACGAGTATCCCGGATGGAGGTCATTCCTGCGGGCCCGGGAACGAACCATACGATAATTTTCTTCGAGCTCATTGGCACGGTTCCATACGCTATCAAACTTTTGAATACAGTGGTTTAGCCCCACCATCGCACTCTACTGTGATTAGACATACCAGCGCCTCGCATATATGTACGCGTGACGCACATCCCACCTAACGGCTTCGATCACATTGTATGGGGTAAACTTCAAAGAGTACTCATACAGATCCGCTTCCGGAGCTGTATGGATGAAGAACTTGAGAGGACGTCCACTTGCAGTCGGGGTAAGTCGGCAGGCATAGAAACAACTCCGGGCCAAATGGAGGATGCTGAGTGGCGCAATGTCCCCCAAGGTCATGAGAAGGCTACTTAACTTGAGGGTGCCTCTGGCCGCCGTGCGCAGTCACTCTAGAGGTATAGAGCATGGTTCAAGGTGGTTGTAAAATTTGGTTCTAAATGATGGCGGATAGCTATTATCCATGCTCGTACTACAGGACAGGGATTACGGACACAGTAACAGTGCAGTTTCTTTGGTCCATAGTGCAGTAGTAAGCGCAATAAGTGGGTCAATGGGGACTGAACGAAGAGCTCCAAGCCCGCAGATAAACGGAAGGTACGACGTTAGGTCACGGATGAAAAAAACGCACAATCAATGTTGGTATCAATGCCTGTGTCCTATCCTCCTCGACATTCTCTTTTGTCGATCAAGATTTCTAGGCGGCTGTCGACAAAGTGAGAGAGTACCTCTCGTGCGCTTTCAGATACATTTTCCTACAACTTCCTCAGAGTGACCGAGTCGAAGCGATCCGGCATCATGGCAGTGTTCCAATACCTAGAATGGACGTCGGCAAGTCGTCGCTTCATGGTCCTCTCCAAAGAGAGTACTATATCTCCGGAAAATCCTGGGTTATATGTGCGGCGAGTCCGGCCCTTTTATACCTTTCCTATGACTAGGAGTCCAAATCCGGACCACTGAAACGATCAGAATCACCCGATGTGACAAGTGTGACCACGTGGTCGGCACAGTCACAGATATCGCTCTACACCGACATCCAGATTACATTTGCGACGCGTTCCGCCTTTCTCGCCTTTCTTTCCCCCACCCTCTCTACCCATGTCAAACTGTCGTTTCCACTGACTTCACATACCAGTTCTTTGAGTCTTTGACCCTGCAATATGAAACTCCGTTTCTTGAGCAAGGTGGGTCATGGTGACATACCGGCCGCCAGGAAGTCAAACTTACTGCAACAGAAAAGTTCACACAAGGCTGTCA
Organism: Chiua aff. virens; assembly: GCA_038094695.1. Taxonomy (NCBI): domain Eukaryota; kingdom Fungi; phylum Basidiomycota; class Agaricomycetes; order Boletales; family Boletaceae; genus Chiua; species Chiua aff. virens. Next base: position 3,423 of record JBBPUM010001174.1, on the reverse strand, counting down.
ATGCTACTCGAAGGGTTGAATCGTCGAGTGGTGATCAGACGACGAACATATCAAAGAATCAGCATGAGACCGCGGACCAAGCACTCGAGGCCACCATTCAAATCATTCTTCAAACTTCCGAGTTCGTTCCTCTTGGTGTCGCAAAGAGCATTTTGAACGGGATTGCGACTATTCTCATAATCTTACAGGTCTGTTTCTATCCCCCTTCCACGTTTAAAAATTATCTGATTAGCAGCTGTCGCAGAAAAGCATCCAAAACAAGGCTGCGCTAACAAGCCTCGCACGGCGCTGTAATTCCATCTGCATAACGTTGGCACAGGCAACAAAGGATGTTTCGATGGAAGATGTTAGTGATGCCCTCAGCGGCGCACTGCAAACCCTGAAATCGTACGCCCTATGCTTTGTGGCGGTCCTTCTAGCTTAGCTCATATGGTTGAACAGAGCCATTGATGAACTACATTCTAACGTAATTAAGGCGTTACAGCATGGCCGCGTACGTAGGTTCTTTGGCGCGACTTTGGATGAAAAGAGAATCGGTGGATGGACCGGAGAACTGGATAGCACCCTTACCTTATTCAGTGTAGGTTGTTCGCAGTATTCTCCTCCTGAGACTCATTACAGCTATATCGACAGGCGAGTGTAAACATCGTCCTTGGTATTCGCTCCGAGCAGACCTATGGCTCGTGGAAACCTTGGATTTTTCCGAGGTGAGGAGCACTGTTAATTTGGCAGACCATTCGCAAATCAATAAGTCAAACAGCACAAAACCCGACCTTCCGCCAGCACCTCCGGCGATGTTCTTCGGTCGTGACCGACTTTTTGCTGAAGTCAGAGATGCATTACTACGTGATGAGGGTGTCGCATTGATAGGTCCAGGCGGGATCGGAAAGAGCACAATCGCCAAAGCACTCATCAATGACGAAGATATTCGGAAACACTATGCTAGGCGCTTTTTTGTCAGCTATGACGGGATGGATCCCGTTACTATAAAATTCGCTTCCTTTGTCGAGCGTATAGCCGCCGCACTGGGTCTTCCGGCTCGCGGTGCGGAAAGCAAACAGCAGCTGATATCAAACCTGGCATCGTCTCCCGTATTGATTGTACTTGATAATGCGGAAACTTTCGAGGATGCAGCAGACCCGGATACAGCGGAGCAAATATCATCAATCGTGTCTGAGATTGCGAACACTGAAGGAGTGGCTGTCATTCTGACATCCCGAACTAGCCGCAATGCTCGGGATGCGTACTGGATACAAGTTGACGTCCCGCCGCTCGACAAGGCGTCCGCGAGGCAATACTTCAGAAGCATATATCACGGAGACATTACAGACAGTGATGTTGATGAGCTACTAGGCGCACTCGACTTCCACCCGTTGTCAATTCGCATCCTCGCTTATGCTGCTCGAGAGAGCCGGTGGACAGGAAAGGAACTCCTGGATAATTGGCAGGTGCAGCAAAGTAGGCTCTTGCAGACGGGACATAGGAAAGAGAACTTCGGATTCACGATCCAATTGTCTCTAGACTCGCCGTCAGTCAGGGACCTCGGAGATAATGCCCTGAATGTACTCTACATTATAGCATTCTTCCCTCAAGGCGTTAACCGGAATCACGTTGTACATCTATTTCCATCCATTCCGACCATCTCATCACTCCTAGATACCCTATGCAAGGTTTCATTGATCTATCGCTCCGGGACATTTTTCACTACCCTTGCACCCATTCGGCTATTCCTCAATGCAGTTCCAGACGCAGGTCGCGATCTCGTCGGGGATATTCGACACATGTACTACTCTTCGGTCCAGGCATCATCCAATGACAAGGCCTTGCACTCAAATCTCATTGCCTCCGATCATCTTAACATCGAACACCTCATTGCGTATGACATTACACACCCTCCAGATCACGTCCAAAGTGCAGCGCGTGTTTGCAATCGGTTCCTTTGGGGGCTGCGGTACCACGAGCTTCGTCCGACGTCACTTGCACCTCTTATTTCCTCCCTCCCCGAAGGTTCACACGATGAAAAGCTCTCCAAGGCATGGTGTCTGAATGCCCTCGCATTTCTTCATTTTCGACTCTCGAACTTTTCCCTTTCTGGAACAACCTACTTAGCTGCCCATGCACTCTTTGTCGCAGCTCCAAACTACAACATGGCTTCGAGTTGCATCTCCAATGCAGCCATGATGTTTAATCACCGGGGGTACTATACCAAGGCTCGACAGCTGCTGGAGAGCTTCATGCGATCCGCTTCATGGCCACATGTTGACGCTGTGAACAACTTGAAGGCAGGGATCTACTTTGCACTTGATGTTTCCAGGATGTATACCTCGCGCAACAACGACAACACTCTTTTTTTGAGCTCAAGGGACCACTGGGATCGTGGTCTGCAATCACAAATAAGACACTGGCAGGTGAAAATGTACGGTGGTTCCAGTACGCCAGGAGAAGTAGAGCAGAATCTCGAGCTAATGCGATCGCGTTGCATGTCCTCATCTGATACATGGAATCGTTGGGAATTCCTCGAAGCTATGGCAGAAACTGCGTTCCTTCGAGGGAGGCTCGACGTCGCAATGGAAACCCTCAATCAGGCTTACGACGCTGTCAATGATGACTTCATGCTCGTGTTGATCGTCCTCTATCACCAAGCAGCACTTGCCTCGGTGCAGGGAAACTATGCGTTTGCTCGGTCTCGTTTACAACACACCCTTGACACACTCAGCGTGGTTGCCACCCCTTCGTCTGCAGAATTTCTTCAGATGCGCTATGTCCACGGTCGAAACGAGCTTTACTCGAAGAACTATTCCGAAGCCCGTCGCCTCCTACTCGAGATCATCGCCGATTGTGATATCCAGGACAACATTCGAGCCAAGACAAGATCCATGAGAGCACTTGGAGAGGTGCAACTCTTACTGGGACGCAAATCCGACTCGGATGCCTCCTTTGCGCAAACGGTCGAACTGTGCAATGAAGCTGGTGTACCACCAGAGTTGCTGGATAGATGCGACCCGATGTTGAAGCTCGATGACGACGTGTTTCCTGGATGGAGTACATACTTGAGGTCGCGTGCCATAGGGTAGATTTGCTCATGGACACGGAATCTTGTACTATCAGACTTTTGAGGTATAGTTACCCGGATAATATTGGCGTATCTATTAGACATACATAATGTAATACTCTCAGTTGCCAGTGTAATCCTGCTTGCAGTGCGACTCACAGCGAGAGGTCGAGACTCGAGTTGCCTGGCGCTCGTCCGAGGCCTATGAGTGTCGTATCGTCCTACTTCGGGTTCTTATGTAGACTCTATTCGCTATTCACATCCATTCTCGTCTTTTCCATTATCATCAACCCCGAAGAAAAGTGTACGCATGTGTTATACGGAAAAAGAGGGTAAGCAAAAAGTAAGGAACGTGCGATATTGTAAATCAA
>JBBPUM010001173.1:0-10393 GCA_038094695.1 Chiua aff. virens | reverse complement strand
TCTCACCTCCTGAGGTGAGTGAAGTCACTTCCTTCCCAACTCGGTTGCAATGAAGTGTGTGAAAGTGTCACTCGCGTGGATTGAAGTGAAGTAACATCGAAGTCACTTCACCTCCGCGGCAACACTAAGCTACTTAGGGGGTAGATTACGTATTAATAAATTCATTATATAATGTGATGCGTGACGTGCTGATACCGTCGACTTGAGTCACACTTGACCTCACATCGAAATTCAACTCTAGAGGGAATGAGCCTATTATCTCTTTGTTTCATGTCACACCTGTCTGACGTAGGTCTATCTCAGCTTTTCGCTTATTATTGGAGTCAAATGCTGCTTGCAAGGGGCTTTGAATCGCCAACTAGTGAGCTCGACCATCGTGCTCAAATTGGTAAAAGGACCCTTTCCGATTACCCTCAGACCCGTGAAAGTCAAATACTCCAAGTACCCATAGTAGGACTTCCGGATGCCTTGCAGGAACTTGGTGCATGTGGCCGACCCAGTGCCAACACTCTGGGTAGAACATGACGATCAGCTCACACTCCTACAACACACAGCATTGTAAGGCAATCTTGCTGGCAGCTACTAGGACGTGATCGCAATGCAGTGCTACTGGTATTCTCTTACTTGAATAGGGTCCAAGCACGTCGGCAATGATTCTATCGTCATAGTTGCCACTGGTAACAGAAAAAAAAAAAAAAAAAGAACTCAAGTGAGCTTTTAAGCTTCATGGCCTGAGTATGTGATTTAACCATACTCTCCCTCGACCCCACTGAGGACATGCCTTCTGCTCTACATTTTTCACTCTCTGCCCTTCAGCAAAACAACTATGTATCTCGTATGCTCGTTCTCGTTATTACTTTCAATTGATCTTACAAGCTTCCCGTAGTTGCTTTACTCGTTTCTGTCGGATATGATTACAGTAAGTGGAGGTTCTGCTTCATGTGACGTATGAACTTACTCATTGCCAGTCCTTGTACTACCGAAAGAGGTACGACTTGTCTGCTCTCCATCATACGTGGAATGGTTTGCCTGATCGACTTCAATCGAGATTGAATACATTTGGGTCAGTATATGCCCATCTCTTTGGTTTATACAGTGCCGATAAGATCGCAGGGCAAGCCGTGGAGCTGGGTGTCGACCTTGTTCATTATCGTGCGTACCAAAATGCCAAAGGTTTATCAATATATTTTTTGACAAAACTTTGCTAGGTCCGTTACTGTGGCCTATTTAATTTGGTGTGAGTTTGTGGTAATCGTGTGCATCCACCAGATCTTGATCTTACATGCCAATCAGGCTCATTTCTCTCAGTAAGTTTGACGCGCATGATACGAATATGGGTCTTGAAATGTGACAAAAGTGGGAAGCAGTTTCATCCCTGGTCCCACACAGGTACATTTCCTATGACACCGAAACCAGTGAACATTCTGACTTAAATTATCGTGTTCCGGTAGACGTACGTATTCCATTTGTCTTACAAGATTGCCCAGGGCTTGAGGCACATCTGACGTGTATCGAGCAGTTGTGAGCCCTTTCTCCAACTTTCCTCCAAGTTTTTTAGCATTTACCCCTGGTGCTCCAGGCCAAATCTTGTTCAATATCTTACGTTGGGCATATGTCATGTTTCTTGGTGCGGCTGATTGTAAGCGTCGTTGTATATCATTGATCAGAAAGTAAGATGGATGACCAATTACAGCTGTGATGATTCTTCGCACATGGGCAATGTACAGTCGGTCGAGGCTGATCCTCAACATCCTCTCTACCTTGTTCTTCGTCGAGATCATTTTCCTGGTGGCAGCTGCCGTTTTCTATATCGACGAGAACAATGTACAGGGTCTGTGGGCGTTGGCTTGATATATGCACGTTACGCTAACAGGCAGACAGATCCCGCCATTCAACTTATGAAATATTCATTTTGCTTGGAGAAGTATACAACGACCAATTTCGCGAAAGTGTCCAGCATTTTATAAATATCATTTGCTGGGGTATTGTGTATGTTTGTGATCTCCCAATTCGTGTGGCAGTCACTCCAAATGTACCGTGTAACGAGACACTGGCAACTCAACCGATACATTAATTTGCTCGTTGTGCAGGGCATGCTTTATTTCGTTGCGTACGTCCCTGTTCTCATCCGCTCCGTTCTCCACTTTACGCAAAAAATTATGTACATCACTGATGGAGCTAATGTGACTTCCTCGTTTCAGCATCTTCCTTCTTAACTTCATAGACATCCTTAGAGTCTCAGGAAGGGTACCGGTCACCAGTTGGCAGCTTGTACTAGCGGCTGTTGTGCAACTGGTTCCAGTTTATACTCTAACTCCTAGATTCATCATCGGTATACGGGAGACGTATGCCCGTGATGTTCAATACAGACGTGGCGGTGGGATTGACACTGGGTTTGGTTTATCCACAATATCAAGTCCCGTCGTGATTACTGGAGGGACAATGATGTTCGCTGCCGGAGTACAGGGTGACGTCGTGGAAGACCTTGAGGTGGATGAACAGAACGAGAGGAGAGAAACGAAGCTAGTACATAAATATGTATGCTAGGGCTCCTGACATGCAGGAGTATGCAGGCTGATTGGTATATCATTATGTTCCCTAGGAGAAGCAAGCAGTATGACTTGCGAGGGTGAGCAGTGTTGCTGTCTGTCCGGGCCAGTTCCGGGCCCATGTCCAGCTTGAAGCTTAGTGAAAGGTTGATCGATTTGGCTGGGAGCACGTGAAAGCGCAACATTCCTCACACTAGCCAGCTGGGCTTGGATTCTCGATCGCACGGAAATGAAACTTGAAGCTTGACGGCCGAGCTAAGGAAGGTCACTGGGTTGGATTCGACGCCGAATCCACAGCACACCGAATTTACTTACCTAGTTGTCACGTCGTAGTTGTCGAACGTAACGTTACCTTCTAGCGGAACGACGGGCTAGTGTCGGTGGGACTCGACAATGTCGCTAATAGAACCGACATTGATCAGACCAACCCAGTTGTCAAGCCTAAAGACGCACCTGAACCCGTAGCCAAGGCACTGAAACTTTGGATGGTCGTACGACTGTGTTTACTGTGATATCACCTTGCGATTAACCTTCATACTCGATTCACAGGGCTTAAGGAGATGGCGACTGATATCGCCGAATATTTCAGTGCCGTCTCTCCGTTACTTATGCTATCTTGTTTCTTCACCCCATGATCTTCTTTCCTCAAGATGCTGATGTCCTCGTTCGCGGTGGACTATCCATTTATTACCACCATCAAGCAATGATAAACTTTTTTTGGAGCCAGCTTACTCACTTCCATTCCCCGCTCGACAACGTCCCAGCGCGTGATGCAAATTGCATCAAGACTAACAAGAAAGAAAGAACGACCAACGTCGTCCCTGTTAACCCATCCACTCGACTGGTGCGGATTAACACGATCAAGAACGAGAAGGCATAGACATAGCCTGCAAGATTCCTGTGTTGCTTGATCTTTCTTTCCTCCTTGCAGTGATGTTCTCAGATCTATGGCGCACCGTGAGTAGTAACGAACCAATGTCAACGAACATCGTGAGACGGCGGTGATGGGCTCCTATCTTGTTCATGCATCATTACCAATTGTCTGATGAGGCTCGAAACTGTCCCCAGGCGTAGCACAGTGACACTGCGTACAAGTGTCGCCGGTGACTTCATACCCTTCTTGCGCAAACTCCGGGATGACGTTGTCGAGCCCTTAGTGAAAGTACCCCAGATAATCTATGTATTCATTCCATGGCTGAGTCTACCAGTGCCGAACTTACTCTTTTCCCTTTAGTACGCTTAGTCATATACTACATAGCGGTGTTATCACTCGTGCTAGACGGAACACTTCTACCAACCACAGAAGAGTCAGGTTCGCGACAATCCTCTATAATCCGCTATAATTCATCCTTAAAGTCGCTAATGGTCTGTAAATCATTATGATACTAAGGATTGTATTAGCACGAACCTAACTCTCGCGTGATTATAGACTATGACATACCACCATCCAGTACACCAAACATTTCATCATCAGTGAGTTGTTTCTCCTCGGCGTCACCCGGCTGGGTTTCTCCCTTTAACCCGGCGAGGTATCTGAAATGAAACTTCAGACGGCGTTACAACTCCCCGTTCCCTTGTTGGTAGTGTTGAGTGATCTGCAATCATCTCATGGTGGCGGTCCCGCTGGTGACGTCTGAGGTTGTCTTGATTCCTCGAGTTTTCAACCACGAGTTCTCGGATGCCCTGCGCACATTGCATAATGTCGCCGCGAACAGCATCGAAATCTCTATGGGAAGTGGTCTCCTTGGGTGTTGCATCAGGCCTAACCTTCTCCTGGCCTTGACGCAACTTCTCCACTTCCCCACGTAAATACTCGATTACCTGAGTAGCCGCTTTAAGATCTTTTTTCATGTTAGCCAACTCTTCGTCTTTTTCCCGGGTAACAGCTTCGAGATTCTTCTTCACGCTGGCTAGCTCCTGGGTAACCCCTTTGAAATCCCTCTTCAGGTTCGCTAACTCCTCTTCATGCGCCATATGCAGAAGCTCTACTTCCCGTTTAGTGACAGAACAGGTGCCAGAGTCCGCTCTTGCTGTGTTCCGGAGCTGACCACTAGTAGCTTGGGAAGGGATAAATGGGGCTATAAGCTCCAGTGCGGATTCAATCGTATTTGAATGTCGACGCATTTGGGCTCCACAGCGAAGAAGATCACTCAAGGCACCTCGCTTCAGGGCTTCTTCCCTCTCCAAACCCTCCTGCTCCCTGACGCTCGTCCAGTCCGTTGTAACGATATGCACATTGCAAAGATTTTCATCCCCGCAGAGTGCCTTGAGAGTGTTTCGGGCTGGTTGCGCTACTAGAGGATCGGAGATACGGTGCATATAAATAACACCATTCAACTTCTGAGTCACCCCCTCGCTACACATTTGGTTATTCAGGAATTGAACTTTAAAGTTAAGTGCTGTACGCTTACCAGCACTCGGGTTCCAGAAAGTCGGTAAGTTTTTGCAGCACGTTGGTGGCGGTAACGCCGTGTGAGTCGTCGAACCCAGGGGTGTCAATCAACATGATGGAACACCCGGTCTTGTCGGTGTAGTAAGCAGTCTGAATGTCCGGTGTCGGAAATTCGAGACGGTGGCCAATTTGAGTCTTCTCGTGGTTGATAAGCAGATGGATGAACTATACCAATAGAAAGTAAGCTATTGCTGGGGATGGGTCCCTAGAATACTTACCGTTGATTTGCCTGGCGACCAAAAAATAAAAGATTCAGGTCAGTTTAAACGCTTCACGTAGGAAGGTGGATAGAGCCACACCAGTCCCTGCCGCACCAATGACCCTGCAAAAATCTATTAGCAAGGCAGGCCGGGAGGGCTACAGGAACCAAAATCGTACGCGACTTTGATGAGAGAGTCGGCAGTGCTAGGAGGCCCAGTTGGTTTCATGGCTGAAAAAAGTGATTTCTGAAATTTGGGAACGGCAGCTAAAGATGAAGGAGAAGGTTCGTGAAAAATGCATATTTATCTCCTTCTTGAAGGCTTGCTGTGGATAGAGTCACATAAGTTAGCAGGATGCCATCATTGCAAAAATGTACGGCAGCATACCAATGAAAAACCAGACGAAGCACTTTCAGCACTTATTGCAGCCATTTAACCAACCTTTGGCGGGTCCACAATGCTGATCTGGTAAAGTCGTAAAATGGTGCACTTGCTGATATCACGTAAGGCACGGGAAAACTGACAAAGGGGCATCATACATATGTCATTTATGAGCGCTTGAGCTTCCTCAATTTGCCCAAATGCTTTTGTGCCCGGAAATATCCACATAAGATGGGCGCTTGGGCGTAGTTTCAGGTTTTCGTAAGTACTACTGTGGTTGAGGGCGTGAGGGCAGCGTTGTCAGGTTGATTATCAAATGGGTACGATACCGACGCGCTCGTGTACGGCAGTATTACTGTACGAAAGATCTCAGAGGACCTGTCTGAGAACTCGGAGGAAGTACATATGTATGGGCCGGGCATACAGGATCGATGACCCCTGCAACCTACAAATAACAGACCAGTTCAGGCACTCGGCGAGCGAGTCCAATAAGTTACAACTCTTTGCAGTGAGATCACTTGCGTGTGGAGTTGGCAATAGATACGTGAACCAGTCAGTTGCATGGTGTGGAGCAACTAGACGGTAGACAAAAGTGGGTGAAACCCTGGTGCTTCCGGCCAGAAGGGACAAGATGGGAGTTAGCGCTGTTGGCTCACATAGCCCCCAAATGTACAATGGAGTTTGTAGTATTTAAGACAAACATAGATGAATTAAAGAAAGAAGAAGACAAGATAGATGACTAATAAAATACACAGCCACAACGGTGTGATGTGTGCTTCCGAGCCCTTACCTCAGTTCTCCGAGTCCGAGACTGAGGGTGAGTCCAACATCATTGAATTAATCTACATATATAAATTGTACCAAAGAGCCACAGGACTGACTTCTGCTCATTCTAGCCCGCCCGTTCATGCTTAGTACTAACTCTCATTCACGATGCCATACAATCAGAATGGCCAGCATGCGTCTGCCAATTTCGACACTTACAACGATGTCGGTGGTGATATGGTCAATCAGAATCACACACGGAATAACGGTCTTTATCACAACATCACTAATGGTACTCAGGCCGTATTCCGAGTCATTGTTGCTCCAGCTGACGGAATCTTGATTTATGCACCAGCGTTCAACGGTCTCCTGAGAGGATTTGGGAATATGGGGAACACAATCATTAATTATGGTGGTAACACGACAAACAACTCCGTTGATAACTCGAATCGAAGCACCAATGACCATTCGAGACACCAGAATAACTTTAGCGTCGGCTGTATGTCTGTCGTTCTAAAATTACGTCCCGTAATGCTCATCTTTGTGTCCGATAGCCTCATTATCGATCAACAATATTCCAAGCAGGAATGATGCGGATCCTTCTTCTTACCTCTCGAATTCTACTCGTGCAACGTCCCTTTCTGGTTCCTTCACGTCGCTACCACTTTCCACACCTGACTTCATACCTTCAAGTTCGAAGACGGTCGCATCTGACGGATCGCCAAAGACTCCACACTTTTCAAGCTCAGATTCTCAATCTGGCCCAGGCAGTGCCGTGGCACCCCTCCATCTGCAAATTCCTGACAACAAGTCGTCCCTACCATCGCTTCATACCCCCAAGGAGGTCCCTTTCTCGGAGGAGACAGTGGTTCTACAGCCAAAACCGCCATCTTTTGAGACTGAAATCCTATTGTTGGGCCCCAGCGACCCACAGAACGTAAGCGGCAACGGGAGTGTCACTGACCCTTTCGATCATCAAGTTATAGAACTCATTGATCACATGAACAAGGATGCCGAAGAAATGGCATGGCGCCTTGCATCATGGTTCCATGCGGACACGTTTACGTACGACTTGGCGGAGAGTGTGTTCGCGCTCCACCTCGACCAACAAAATCCTACCATATTAGAGTTCGTCTCTCACAAAATTGATCAAGGAGCTCAAGGATCAAGTGTCATTCTACCGTGCATATTGTGCCTCTTCCATGCGAGGCTATATGAACGAGTATTCAAGCCGTTTGCCCCAGGAATCGATGAGAAGAGTAACAGCGAGTTACTTGACTTGTACAGTAATAAGATACGCTCTGGTGAGCCCACCATGGACAGCACACTATCCCAGTCTGATCGAATTTAGATTCCCCTGAATCGATAGCAACTTGGCGTGCGGCAACTTACTCTCAGTGGAGGTCGCGGATTGATGGCCACACATACGCGAGGCGTATGGCAAAGGAATTCCTCGCAGCCGTCCGCAACTTTGTTCCTATGCTGCTTCCTCCGACAGTCTCAATGAATCTCTCCAACATCTTCACCGCGTTTGAAGACTCGACTACGATGACTATTTCAAGAGCGATTCAGTTGCAAGATTATATCCGAGTGGGTAGCAAGTTACGTGTGTACCAGGTGTACAACGTGGTGGTTGGGAGTGAATTTGATCCTGCGATTGCGGTACCCTACACGCCGACGAGCGTACACTCGCGCCAGGATGCTCGTGCCTCAGGCTCCAACAGAATACTTGGATACACCAGACTGGGGTTTGGTGTCGTGCCGCTAGGGGCAACGGAAAAGAGTGGTAATTTAAAAATCTTGTTGAAGGCAAATGCTATACTGGGCTGATGATAGTAGAAGGCCATTGTCCGCCAGCAATTTCCTACACATTCCATGACTCGGAAGGATACCGGTGCTCATTTTCATCATATGATAGATAATATCAGGCTACAAACTCTGCATGTCTGGATTATGCTAAGCCTAACTAGACCTCGCGGCGTACGATCGGATGAAGAGAACCTAACTATACGCTGCATACACATGCCACCTACTACTGCTTTCAACTGCCGTGATCGAAGTCTAACCGATATATGAAATCATGACCAAAAAACCTGTTCAACGGTTCCTGACGGGGGTCCAAAACATTCAAACGTGCCATCTTTCACAGTCACGGGCCTGCCTGAGTCTACCATCCAGCTAGGAACCTGAATACAGCGAGATCCGCTGCGCTACACTTAAGAGTGCACTGATCAAGGAAGTTACAAAGTTAGTAGAGTGACGCTAATGTCAATTACAGCTTAACATGAATTAATGGCATGGTTTACCTCGAAGTCGCATAATAGTGCCTCTGCTCGGGCTGCCTCTCGACAGTCCGGCGGCGCTTTGAACAATTTACAAACGATTGACTTGAAACCAACACACCCAAATCGTACATGGTACGGCTGCCTAGCTCATTTTTGTTTGACTGATTTGACACCGCATTGTTCTGCCACAAGTGATTTTCGTAATTTTGAGTCCTGGCAATATCTAGCTATGGTACATGACGACCGTGACCGTACTATGTTTCAAGTTCACTGTGCACCAACATCCAACTTTCACGAGAATGCACTGCCGAACGCTTTGTCGTCAGCGAGACCTGCCAACTGGGTGCTATACTCTTGACGAATTCGCTGGGTGGCCTAGGTAACAGTTTTCCCTCCAAGGTCCAGGGACATCTGGGGGTGTCGGGATTATTCCTTAAATCTTTGATCTGTTCCCGGTCTGCATGGGCGGCGCTCTCCTCCGAGTGGGGTATCGTATCACGTCCACTTTTCTTCTGGTCCTTGCGCAGCTGTTCTACTTCCCCACGCAAGTCTTTGATTTCTTTGGTAACCGTTTTCAGAGCCTCCTTCATGCTAGTCATATCCTCTTCATACTTCCTCCGCATATTCTCTAGCTCTTGCTTGGCTGTACAACAGTGTGAGGTGCTTGACCCCACCTCGACTCTAGCCTGGGGCAGGGTGCCAGTGTCTTTGGAATGATCATCACGATACATGTGACTCGGAGTTGCTGAGGGAGGAAGTAATGGGGACGATTCATTGTTAGGAAATTTAAGGAGCGGGTCAGGTTGGGATTCTTTGGATGCATCCCTATCGGATGACGCAGAATCAACAATCTCCCCAGAAATATGGTGCTTTGATCCCCCAAGTTGAGCTTGGTCACGTCCAGGACTGAAAAACAGGGACCGGGTGAGCTTGGAAGGGGATGTTGTGTGGTCGGCAGGAGGAAGGGGAGAATTTGACCAGTCTCTGGGTGGAAAGCGGTCGGGTGATGGTGCTGTCAGGCATAGAGATAAGTACGAAATATCATCCTAGAACGACTACGGCAAACATACAGCAAACGTTAGTAATCTGGTTTGTCGAATGATCATCATGGTTGATCCTTCGGTCCGAATTATCAACAGAGTTATTGGTCGCGTTATTGATGATTGTGGTGCCCCCATTTCCATTCCCTCTCAGGAAGCTCGCCACATCCTTGGCTACTGTTGTACAAACCATCCGTATCAGCTGGCACCTATAACTCGGATAGGTGGAGCATGATTACCATCATTTAAATTTTGAATGATACCCTTGTTCTGTGTGTTATTCTGATGGTTCTGATCACCACCGACATCGTTGTAGGTGTCGAAATTGGAGGACGCATTCGGGCCGGTCTGACTAGACGGCATCATGAATAGGACGTATGAGTCAATATGAGCAGTGGTTGGAAGAGAGATGATTGGGTTGCCTGACGGTGAATATGATGAATTATATATGGAGGGTTTGATCTATGAACACGGCTCTGGGGAGATTGCGGGAGGTCGGTAATTACACGCTGATTTTTGTCGTGCTTCTCGAAGGCGAACTATTAAGGTAGATGATAGCGGCTTAAATGTCACTTAGTACTGGATCATCATAGGTATGGCTCCAATCCTCGTTGACAATGCATGGCGCACCATGGCACACTAATGGAAAATTGACATAACGTGAATGTCAGACACTTCTATGACCGAAGAGAACTTGAGCCGGGAGATTCATGTTGGGGAT
>JBBPUM010001172.1:0-10396 GCA_038094695.1 Chiua aff. virens | reverse complement strand
GACAGGCGGGTGTTGAGGTTGTTAGAGTACGGACGATCGCCTTAAGTTATGGTATTCGACCTGCGGTTGCCCGCTTATTGATATGGTATCCTTTGTACCTATTCCGTCTTAACTTGGGTGGTTGTAGAGTCTGTTGCGCCAACGTACGTTTGAAAGCTGACCCTGGCTCAGCTCGGGCTGTCCGGCCCGACTTGGAGCCGTTGTATTACGGCGCGTCTTGCTTTCTTGTACCTCCGAGTCGTAGACTCAGCAATCATTGGCCAGTCACTATCTCCCTTTTCCCTTGCACTCCACTCCTTAGAAAGCCTTGCTTCTACTCGGCAGTGTGACCCCATTCAGCTTGGCCTATTGCTCGGGCCGGAAGCTGATTGTTAATCATCACCTTAGTTCCCTGGATGTCGATCTGCAACACTCGCCTTTCTTTCGTCATATAGAAGCGTTCGATATGTACGGACAGGATTCACAGGAAGGCTGTGAGTAGTCCTAGAAAAACGTAAGTTGGCATGGCAGGCGCTTGGCGCCTCCTCTCTTTTATTTTCTACCCCCAGCTGAGAAGTGCTAGTGCTCCCTCATTCGGCATTCTCACTCACTGTTGCTCAAACGCGTATGGAATTTGGGGTCAACTCAGCTCCGGCGAGAATGAACGATCGTGCGTCGCGGCGTCTCTGGATCGGTTTTTGCCATAGGTCAGTCTTGCGTTTTCTTGGCTGTCCTTGATTCGCAAACAGTTCATAAACAAGCTACGAAGCTTCTCGCTGCTCTGAGAGTTTTTGGAGAATCGTTTTGGCTGTGTTCCCGGGCCCCGACTAACCGTCTTCTTAATAGGCTGTAGGGTATAAAGATGTCCTTGAATTCTGTCACTTTTCTTTCAGTCCAAGCTTCCTGCTTCCTGGACACTGTCGCACCATGACGCCCAAGTTCAGAAGGACTTTCATCGTCGGCTGTGGATGTACCGCCTTTATCAAGGTATTTGCTTTGTTTCTAATAGGTATACACTCCCAGTTCACCGTCGTCGCCAACAATGCCACGTTCTAGCCCAGAGGTCAAAGAAACACGGAGGACGTGAGTTTCACAAGATGATATCTTTTCATGCCTTTGAAACCCGTTTCAACCAGATGGGCCTCGAGGCTGCGGCAAAGGCGCTGCTCGATGCAGGTCAGGCTCATTCCATGCACCAGTTCGAACAAAACCAATGTATCTCCTTTGAAGGCATTACCTACGACGAGGTTCAGGTTGCCTATGTCGGATACTGCTACGGCGATTCGACAACGGGACAAGTGAGCACTTGTTTTTATTGTCCATCGTATTGGTCTGAACGCCCGTAGCGTGCGCTCTACAACCTTGGCATGACCGGGATCCCGATCACGAACGTCAACAACAATTGCTCCACTGGCAGCACCGCACTATACGAAGCCAACAATGCTGTCAAGACCGGCCTTTCCGAGTGTTCACTCGCGCTCGGCTTCGAACGAATGGCGCCCGGCAGTTTGGGAACGAGCTTTCCCGATCGCCCATCGCCAATGGATTTGTTTTACACTAAATCTCAAGAGTTGGAGTCGGACTTGAAGACCGGGAAGAACTATGGACCAGACCCACCCAGAATGGCTGGGAATGCGGGGCAGGAGTATCGCGAGAAATATGGCGCCGATATCACCCACTTTGCCAAGATATGTGCGTTCTGTTTGCGTCCTCTCGATCTGATGACATGTCATGGTTGACGCACACGATCACCAGCCGCGAAGAACCACAGACATTCAGTCAACAATCCCTACTCACAGTTCCGAAAGGGGTGGACCGAAGAACAGATCTTGAATGCCCCCAAGGTCAACAATCAACTGACCATGTACATGTGTACCCCAAATGCGGTCAGTTCTGCTCTCGCTCAGTCTAGTCGCTGCTAAGTAATGACACGGTCGCAGGACGGCGCCGCTTGTTGCATCGTTGCATCCGAAGAGTTCGTGCGCACTCACGAACTGGAGAACCAGGCAATCGAGATCGTCGCACAAGCGCTCGAGACAGACGAACCCATCACGTTCGAGTCAAGGCGTCCCATGGACGTTGTCGGGTACGGCATGGCAAAATCGTGTACGGACAAGGTGTTTGCACAAGCTGGGTTCGCGCCCGGGAAGGGGCGCGATGAAGTTGGCGTGATAGAACTCCACGACTGTTTTGCTAGCAATGAGGTTCGTCAGGGTCACGTGTGATCGTCAACTTCGTCCCTGATCAGGTTGTGCCATAGCTTATCACGTATGCCGCGCTTGGACTGTGCGCCCCTGACGCAGCGCACAAGTTGGTAGAAAAGGGTGATAATACGGTCCGTTTGCATGTCTTTTCCGAGCTTTCCGCACGTCTGACATTGCCGGCCAGTACGGTGGAAAATACGTGGTGAATCCAAGCGGTGGTCTCGAAGCGAGGGGACACCCACTTGGCGCCACCGGTTTGGCCATGCATTTCTTTATCGCCAGTGCGTTTTCTCATCCTCTTCTCGACGCTGGTCTGATCCAAGCCATGCTAGTGCAACTTCGTGGTTGTGAGTCGACGACTGCACCGAGTCTACGGCACATTTTCTGAGAGCTGACCTGTTTTGCCACATGCTAGGGGCCGGTCCAATGCAGGCACCAGGACTCTTCACCACAGCAGACGCGCGTGGTAAATTCGGTCTTGTGCACAACCTCGGCATTGGGGGTGCGGTGGTCATCAGCCTCCTGCGTCGTCCGGAGTTTTTCAAGCCTGGTGGTGAAGATGGACGGATAAGGTACGCAGCCGCGTGCTTCTCTCCTCCTTTCCTGAAAAAATCCCTTGACTACTACATTCACTTACTAGACTGGGATACAATCATGGCTGTGAATGCAAGCCTATCACGCGTGCGGACTTGGACAAGGTGAAGTCGACAAAGGTGTCGCTGTACGTGCTCCAGTCTGGGAAGCTGTAAAGAATCCATCGGAGAGATCCTGACTGGAGTTGTCTTTGTACAATAATTTGAAATACCTTGTTCAAGTTGAAAGCTTGTTTGCATCATGTTACTATTTTGGGGCTCTTGACAAATAGGTTCACTTCAAGACTTTACTAAGTTAGAGCCTACAAATAGTGCTGAGTATCATCATTGGTAAGTACTGAGTCCCTGACTCCAAAAATATTCACATAGTGCTGCAGCTTGACCATAATGACATATATTTGGAGCTGGCTAAGGGCTTTTGGGCTGGGCTGCAGAAACACAGAACTTCAAACAGCCACTGCATACCCTCAGACTTGCTTCCCTGCTTACTCCAATGTTCCTTTGCTTTTTAGTCTTAGTTAGTTTTTTGTAAGAGAATACCTGTGTCTTGCTTACAAGCACAGCAGTTATGTTTCTATCTTGACTTCACTCTGACTATATTTCTCCCAATCTTCTATCTTACTCAGAATACTTACCAATCTCCATTACTCTATTACTAATCTGCATTTTGACTCTTGTATATATGTAAACTCTTGTACTCTGCCCTTTGTATTCTCTGCTTAGTCTGAATATTAGTTTATTCCCTCAATCAACTCTTCCAAACTCTAAGAACTTGATGGCCTATCTCTAATCTGTTATCTTTACTTAACTTCACTACTAAGTGTTATGTAAGTCTACTCCACAACTCCAATCCCCAATCTCTGCCAAATAACAAGGCACAACTTGCAATAAGGGTGCAACACATATGTTAAAGTCACTGATGCTTGTCCAACTCTGAGTAACTCTGAGTCTTGGAGTTATGACCCCCCAACCTCATGACCCTAATAAAGACAGATCTAATACAATCCATTTCAATGTCTGTGAAGCCTGAAAATGAGTGGTGGACATGGGGATGAGATGTGGGGAAATTTTACCAAGAGAGTAGAGGGTAATAGTGAGGTTGGGAGGTGTTGAACACAATATGTGGCACTGAAACCATATGAAATGGACCAGATGTGATCTATTTTAGTGGATTTAAGACCATGTATTGGATGGTGTGCATGATGATAAGATATGGGGAAAAAATGATAGAGGGGGATAGGACTTGAAGGTGATAGTAGTGAGGTTGAGAGGTGTAGAGCTTAGAGCACAATATCAAAGCAGACAAAATGAATCAGATATAATCTGTTTTGATAGCATTGAGACTAAACTGACCAGTGTACATGGTAATGAGACATGTAGCAAGACTTCTAGTGTTACAATTTTGACTTTCACCCTTATGCCTAATGGTCACCTCATTCCATTCCCTTATGTTTTTTAAACACATTCTTTACTTTCTCAGTCACATGACCTACACATGTTATATGCTGTACTTAGAAATACATTCAATTGGCTGCCACACTTACTAGTATGCTTCCTATTTCATATTCCTTATCAGAGGCTATGCCTATCTATGACTCATTCTGATTCCTTGTCTATGATAATGTCTCATGACATCCTCATGTTGCATAGCCATTCCTTATCCTCCAATCATTAAATTCCTCCTTATTATCATATGATTTCCTATTTAGATTTATGCACAAATATGTACAAACATGTAAAGTACACCTTAAACCCTTAGTCCATCCAGAGTTCTTATCTCATATGTAGC
Source organism: Chiua aff. virens (assembly GCA_038094695.1). NCBI lineage: Eukaryota > Fungi > Basidiomycota > Agaricomycetes > Boletales > Boletaceae > Chiua > Chiua aff. virens. Next base: position 5,831 of record JBBPUM010001172.1, on the reverse strand, counting down.
TTAGCATATTTCTAGATTTAGTATATAAGGGACCCTTCCAGCTCTCAGAGAGACCCAGTGTCATCCTCTCTGGAGTTTTCCCAACTTGAAACCTCTAGTCCCCTTGACTCACTTTCTACTGTCCTTCTACAAATAACTTAAGCCTGTAAAGGTCTGGTTGTTTCAGTTCTAACCATTGTATAAGTGACTGTGATGGGTCTCTTTATCCAGCTAGTATCATGATGTATCACTGACTATGCAAACCTGACCACTCCAATGTTTACTTCTGTGTAGGGATTGAACCTGAAGAGTGAGGTGATCAAGTTCCTCACAATTTTAGTAGGGGACTCATAATTTCCATCTATTAAGCCTCTTAACATTTTGACAAAAGTAAAAAGTTGAACCAGCAGATACAGTTGTTGGAAGGATCATAGCTCACATGCCTTCAAAGTACTGAAGAGACTGAGTACATTATACTAGTATGCTGATTCACAATAGACACATGAGGGCTGAGTTGAAGTTTGATCAGGCAAGGATGAGTGAGTATCCTCTGGAAAGTCAGGTCCCATGGTGGTCTAACACTAGTCATTAGAATCCCACAAGTCCTAGAAATACTTTAGTGATTTAATATAGAGTGTGCTGTGATTGCAACACTGAGTAGAATGAGAGATACTGTTTTTTATCATTGTATATACATATATGAACATGATCCACAAAAACTGGTACCATTATCACTTAGACATAGAACAAAAACATCACATATATTAAAATAGCTCTGCACTGAGTTGTAATTAGTGGGCTCTTAAATCCTACATTGGCACCTTAATGTCATCATCTGGTGCCAATGAGGCTTAAAGGAATAATCAGGCATTATACAAGAATTATAATAAGCTAGAAAATATTTTGACAAGAGACTAATTACAAAGAATAGTTCTAGATAACTCAATACACTTTATTGGAGCCAATCTACATCACAATATGTACAAATACATTCTAGACCTTCAAGTTGTGCATATCATCACATTGTGACAGTCATTGTTTCACTTGCTAATATTGAAGTTATCAGCTATAATACAATCAAGGTGTTATAGTGTGTAACTCAAAAAAGACTTGAATGGCATACAAATAAAATTCTGGGAAATCACATGCATGACAAGCTGTGTCATTTGTTTCTCATCCTCAAAATTGAATTGAGGAATAAGTTCAGTGATCACTTTCTTCACTTTGTGAATTACTTCTGATGACCCATAAAACTGTGTTGCTTTTGTGATTGGGTCTTCAACACCTTGTTGATGAAGAAAGAAGGAGTGTGCAAGAATAATGACAAAATCTAAAAATGCCAATGAGGATGGCAATTATACTTGATTAAATACTGACCAATGCCTAGATGAAGTGCTTTACACCATTGTTCCTCTTTTGGAAAAAACTACATTGTATGAGATATTATAATGAGATGAAGATTGAAAACATAAGATTACTTGGGATGAAGATTGTGAGAAATGTGATATGGTAAGTGTGGGAATAGAGGGCTTAATTAGAATACCATGAAATCAGTGAGAATAACAATGATGAAAAGAAAATAAATTAATCATACACTTTGAGATTTCAATATCTGAGAAGTCAGTATTAATAATAATGTTCAAGTCATCATTACAGGTATTGAAAGTGGGAATACAAACCTTCTGGGAAAATGATGTGAGAATAAAAACAAATATCTAAATTTGGTCATACCTCCTAATTTATTTGTATGGATCGAAAGAATAGTTTAAATTCAAGTAGTTGAATTTTGTATGAAAGCTCACATCCTAAGGAATCCAATTAAATACCAGTGGAGATGATTAGATGTATACTTACAAGCTATAGTGATGAGATGGAAAGTTGTATCCAATATAGTGTGAATCAGTATCCAATTGAGTAGAAGAATAAAGACAAGAACAGAGGGGCATGGATTAGCATCCTTCTGAAAGTCTATTCACTTTTGGAGCACTTACTTGCTATCAGTGAGAGAACAGGGACAAGAACAGAAGAACATGGATCAGCATCCTTCTGAAAGCCTATTCATAATGAGACCACTTACTTCCTGTGAGTGGGAGTACAGGGACAAGGACAGACAGACATGGATCAGCATGCTTCTGAAAGCCCATTAACAATTAGAGCACTTACTCTCTATGAGTGAGAGAACAGAGACAAAGACAGAGGAGCATCAATCAGCATCCTTCTGAAATCCCATTCATGATTAGAGCACTTACAAACTATAAGTGAGAGGATAGAGACAAAGACAGAGGGACATGGATCAGCATCCTTCTGGAGGCCCATTCATGATTAGAGCACTTACTCTCTATGAGTGAGAGAATAGAGACAAGGATGAGAGGTATAGATCAGCACCTCTCTGGAAGCCCATTCACAATTGGAGCACTTACTTCCTATGAGTGACAGAATATGGACAAGGATAGACATAGATTAGCATTCTTCCAGAAGCCCATCTACAATGGAAGCACTTACTTCCTATGAGTGACAGGACAGGGACAAGGATGGAGGGGCATGGATCAGCATCCTTCTGAAAACCCATTGAAAATTGGAGCACTTACTTCCTATGAGAGACAGGACAGTGACAATGACATAGAAAAATAGATTAGCATCCATCTAGAAGCTCATTCACAATTAGAGCACTTACTTCCTATGAGTAACAGGACAGGGACAAAGACAGAGGACCATGGATCAACATCCTTCTGGAGGCCCATTCACAATTGGAGCACTTACTTCCTAGTGCAAGGGACAAGAATAAAGGGGCATGGATCAGTATTCTTCTGGAAGCACATTCACAGTTAGAGCACTTACTCTCTATAAGTGAGAGAACAGAGACAAAGACAGGAGTATAAATCAGCATCCTTCTAAAAGCCCATTCATGATTAGAGCACTTACTTCCTATAAGTGAGAGGACAGGGACAAGAACAGAGGAGTATGGGTCAGCATCCTTCTGGAAGCCCATTCAGAATTGGAATACTTACTCTCTATTAGTAAGAGGACAAGGATAGAGGGGTATAAATCAGCATCCTTCTGGAAGCCCATTCATGATTGAAGTACTTACCCACTATGAGTGAGAGGACACAGACAAGTACACAGGGACATGGACCAGTATCCTTCTGGAAGCCCATTTATAATTGGAACACTTACTCTCTATGAGTGAAAAGACAAGACAAAGACAAAGACAGAGGGGCATGAATTAGCATCCTTCTGAAAGCCCATTTACAATTGGAGCACTTACTTCCTATGGTGAGAGGATAGGGACAAGGACAGAGGGACATGGATCACCATCCTTCTGGAAGCCCATCCACAATAAGAGCACTTACTCTCTATGAATGAAAGAATAGAGACAAAGACAGAGGGACATGGATCAGCGTCTGTCTGGAAACCCATTTATGATCAGAGCATTTACAAACTATGAGTGAGAGGACAGGGACAAGGACAGAGAGGCATGGATCAGCATCCTTCTGGAAGCCTATTCATGTTAGAGTACTCACAAACTATGAGTGAGAGGATAAGGACAAAGACAGAGGGGCATGAATCAGTATTCTTCTGAAAACCCATTCATGATTACAGCACCTACTCTCTATGAGTAAAAGGACAGGGATAAGAACAGAGAGGCATGAATCAGTATCCTTCTAGAAGCCTATTCACAATTGGAGTACTTACTTCCTGTGAGTGAGAGGACAGGAACAAGAACAGAGGGGCATGGATCAGGATCCTTCTGGAAGCCCATTCACAATTGTAGCACTTACTTTCTATGAGTGAGAGGACATGGACAACAACAGAGGGGCATGGATCAGTATTCTTCTGGAAGCCCATTCATGATTGGAGCACTTACCCACTGTGAGTGAGAGGACAGACAGAGGGACATGGATCAGCATCCTTCTGAAAGCCCATTTACAATTGGAGCACTTACTTCCTATAAGTTAGAAGACAAGGACAAGGATAGAGGGTCATGGATCAGTATTCTTCTGGAGACCCATTCATGATTGGGACACTTACCCACTATGAGTGAGGGAACAGGGACAAGGACAGAGAGACATGGATCAGCATCCTTCTGGAAGCCCATTCACAATTGGAGCACTTACTTCCTATGAGTGAAAAGACAGGGGCAAGGATAGAGGGGCATGGATTAGCATCCTTCTGGAAGTCCATTCACATTTGGAGCACTTACTTCCTATGAGTGACAGGATAGGGACAAGAATAGAGGGGCATGGATCAGCATCCTTCTGGAAGTCTATTCACATTTGGAGCACTTACTTCCTATGAGTAAAAAGACAGGGACAAGAACAGAGAGGCATGGATGAGCATTCTTCTGGAAGCCTATTCACAATTGGAGCACTTACTCCCTATGAGTAAGAGGACAGGGACAAGAACAGAGGGGCACAGATCAGCATCCTTCTGGAAGCCTATTCACAATTAAAGCACTTACAAACTATGAGTGAGAGGACAGGGACAAGGACAGAGGAGCATGGATCAGTATTCTTCTGGAAGCCTCTTTATGATTAGAGCACTTACAAACTATGAGTGAGAGGACAGGGACAAGGATGGAGGAGCATGAATCAGCATCCTTCTGGAAGCCCATTCACAATTAGAGCACCTACTTCCTATGAGTGTGAGGACAGGGACAAGGACAGAGGGGAATGGATCAGCATCCTTCTGGAAGCCCATTTACAATTGGAGCACTTACTCTCTATGAGTGAGAGGACAGGGACAAGGTCAGAGGGGCATGGATCAGCATTCTTCTGGAAGCCTATTCATGATTGGAGCACTTACCCACTATGAGTGAGAGGACAGAGACAAGGACAAATGGGCATGGATTAGCATTCTTCTGGAAGCCTATTCACAATTGGAGCACTTACTTCCTATGAGTGAAAGGACAAGGACAAGGACAGAGGGGCATGGATCAGCATCCTTCTGGAAGCCCATTCATGATTAGAGCACTTACCCACTATCAGTGAGAGGATGGGCACAATGACAGAGAGGCATGGATCAGCATCCCTTTGGAAGCCCATTCACAATTGGAGCACTTACTTCCTACAAGAGACAGAACAGAGACAAGAACAGAGGGGCATGGTTCAGCATCCTTCTGGAAGCCTATTCACAATTGAAGCACTTACAAGCTATGAGTGATAGGACAGGGACAAGGACAGAGGAGCATGGATCAGCATTCTTCTAGAAGCCCATTCATGATTAGAGCACTTACCCACTATGAGTGAGAGGACAGGCACAATGATAGAGGGGCATGGATTAGCATCCTTCTGGAAGCCCATCTACAATTGGAGCACTTACTTCCTATGAGTGACAGGACAGGGACAAGGACAGAGAGGCATGGATCAGCATCCTTCTGGAAGCCCATTCACAATTGGAGCACTTACTTCCTATGAGTGAAAGAATAGGGACAAGGTCAGAGGGGCATGGATCAGCATTCTTCTGGAAGCCTATTCATGATCAGAGCACTTACTTTCTATGAGTGAGAGGACAGGGACAAGCACAGAACATGGATCAGCATTCTTCTACAAGTCTACTCACTATCACAGCACCTGCTCACCTCAACATGTGGGAACCATGATGCAATTACCCACACCAAATCCTTTTCAGATCCTATCAATGGGTAGTGCTCCTCATGCACTGCCTTGATAAAAGGTATTAGGACCCTGTAAGGTGTTTCAATTGACATAACAGCAGCTTTACACAATATCTGTCAATCACCTCTTTAATGCATACTCAATGCAAAGCATAATATTTGACTGTTGTGTTGTCACAAGTAACATCTGTAATCCCTCTTCATTCAGGGCCACCACAGTCCTTTCAATCAGCTGTTT
>JBBPUM010001171.1:0-10398 GCA_038094695.1 Chiua aff. virens | reverse complement strand
AAGTGGCGACAAGCTCGTCGAGCACGTCGTCGCGGCAGCAGATGGAGTCGGGCCCTGGGCAGCGCTCGTGACGGCCGGCGCGGTGAGTGTGCTGGCTGTGTTCATGCTCCACCTTCTCAATGGGGATGTTCTATCCCCGTATGTACATAGGCTGCGCCGTATGCTCAGGCATGCTACTACGTCCGACTGACAGGGACGGTGCTTCTACTTGGGGTACCTTCGTCCACGACGCTCTCAGTCCCCTTCGATATCTTGGTTGGCAAGGTGGGCATTTCCCGTTTGACTGTGTTTGTATGTCCAGTTGACCTTGGTCGGTATCAGCAACTCAAGCTCAAAGGGTCCGTGACTGGGTCAGTAACTGTTGTCTGATGCTCATGCCGGCTCGCTAATTGCTCGCTATAGGAATCGCCAAGACGCGATCGAAGCGCTGGAACTTGTGGCAAGGGGAAAGGTGACTGTTCACTATACGGTCCGACCCCTCGAGGAACTCGAAGCGTGTGTATCTGGCTCATGGTAGTGCGTGTGCGTAACATACTAACGTGACCGGTGGTTGCAGTGTTTTTGATGAGATGGCACAGGGCAAGATTGTGGGAAGGGTAGTGCTCAAGATCTGACAACTGTTTCTTCCAAGCGACCAGGACTGTCGGGTTTCCCGTGAGTTATTACGTGGAGATTGCCCTGTGCAACGTCAGGAAACACAAATCTATATACAGAAAGAGGTTCCAGCATGAAGTAGTCCAAGCATGTACATATATATCCTCCATGCTGGTGGAGTCCCCGCAGCGTCTGGGATTTGGATTTCTCGGTGAGGAATCCTGCATCTTAATAGTCACGCACAGGTAAGTCGAGGGCTCGAAGTAATAGTATACTTTTACGCCAATTGCAGCGTGATCATTACAAAGGCAGCTCGAAAGAGAGTGGCTATTACTCTAAGTCTCCTTGGGGTAGTATCGGATGTTTCAGTCGGGGTAAGTTGATTCCTTTGGCGAGTTTGCGACTGCTCATCGGGTTGGTCGAACATAGTATTAGAAGACGCTTGCTGATAGCAATAACCTCTCCGTCGAGAAGCGAACTCTGGGAGTCGCAACATGACTGTGGAGACCGCTGCGCTCACGACGGATAGCAGGTTTGTACTAGTGAAAACGATAATATGCGAACTCAAACGACGACCTCGTTATGGAGTATCGAGGACCTCCAACAGGGTACATTCCCGATCATACGAAGGGGCGATGCCGGCGTCGGCAAGCCATGTGTAAGTAGGGAGGGTTTGGGATCATCAAACGGTCGTCTCAAAGTACGCCACGGTCTTGACTACGGACTGGCTTTCAAAAGTGAATCCGTCATGGAGTCTGCGTGTATGAGAGTTGCCAACTACAAGCAACTTACTTCGTCCCAGTGGGATTGTCAAGTGGGAGGCAAGGTGCAAGCTTGCTGTGTAAGACAGGGTCGAGGGAAGACCAAAGTATGGGGATGAATAAATGCAACAATTCGCCGACGAAAGCCGTTATCTGTAGTATATGCCAAACGTCATCCGCTCGTGCTAACGTATTGCGATCAGTAGTACGGTTTCCTCGTGGAAAGCAATAGGTTGTCCGCATTCGACCAGAACTTGCTATATGATTCAGGGCGGATCGATGCAAGTGCCGGGCTACACACCTCACAAATGCCAAATATAGTAAGTGATTCATCATAATCCTCTCAGTATGCACCATCACAGTTTTCGATACTAAGCTCCTAGCGAAAGTCATTTGCAATCAGTGGTATGAGTGGCAAATGAGGCATATGCACATGTTGAACCATGAGCCTACGAGGCATGCATGAGATAGACCAGCCCCTAAGGAATCATTTTGAAACGGCTACATGCCACGAATCATCCAACTGTCACGAGGGGGCACTGGGAATTACCCAAGCAGTATCAAATCTGAACGTTGAGGTTTGTTGGCCGCCGAGAGCCACTTGTGTCTGCGACGGGAGGCCCAAAGCTTTAAGGCCAAAAACGAAGGGTCATTACACGTACTAGCATGTACTCAATGCAATACGTATTATGCTCAGTCAAGGTCTGGCAAGACTGGACTAGAGGAAGGATAGCCTGAACTATTGAAAAGGCGAGGTAGTTGACTGCGCTCGCAGCCAATGACCGCAGCCCAAACTGAAGTCACTGAGCGTTGACCGAGAGAACTGGGAGTCGTATCCGTGCTACATCCACGAGGCACAACATCCAAGTATATGCAAAACGAATGTTGTTGGGGAAGTTATTGGCGCAATTACATACTATACTATTACATAATATCGTATTACTGTAAGCAATGCTCATTCACTCGATGAGTGATAAATGCATTGATAATCTCGAAAGCCGTATGGACACCACGAGGCTTACCATTTGAATCCGACATTTTTTTCCTGTTCTTTGTTTGCCAGCTAGACTTCCTGAAGCACAACCAGTGTGAGCGAGTCAAAGGTTATCAAAAAGTGGAGCTGTGACTTGAGATCTCATACTTTTTGGCTTCACGGTGAAGTCTAAAACTCGCAGTTGCTTTCCAAATTCGCACCAGGGTTGCTATTAATTAGACTATGACTATGTAGTCCGAGACTCTAAAAGAGGCAACTAAGCCATCGATTGCACAGTTGCCTCTTTCAGACGGACTGTAACACTACGAGTCTACCTATTAATATTGTTCATGAATACTTGGATTCACGGTGGTATGCCAAATCTGGAGAAGAATGAATGGGAGTTGGCCTTCATTGTGGAGTGAGGGGGTCAACGGCGGCATTGACTCTTGAGTCTCAATGATGTGCTCGGATCTGCCAGTGGTTTTCGTAGTCGGACTATCTGTGACTCTTGAAGAAGTACTTCTGTTTATCCGATGCTGCCCTACATTAGGTGGCGGAAGTTCTGATGGGCCTATCGCACGCTGAAATCCACTGCCATATTCTGCCAGCGGGTACTTTTCCATGAAGCTAACGGCAATGGCTGTAGCGGACCTAGTGGTATGATTCTGTTTTTTACCATACAGCTATTTCTATCTCGATGAGTACTGTACCATGTATTCAGGTTAACTTCGCAACACTAATGAATACATCACACATGAGGCATGTATGAAGGGGGTGGTGGGTTTCAAAAATCGACCAGCTGACGGGAGGCAAAAACCCTGTGATGGTAATATGTGGCAAATGAATATTATGTGATCGATAATCATGCAGGTTGTTGTGACCGCTTGTCCAGTATCCGGTGCTATCATAGGCCCTGTCCAAAACAGATGGTTCGTCTGTACATACTTTGAATCAGGAAAATGGTCTTTTGACATTATCGTTTGAGTGGGCTTGTCAGACAACTTGTACCACTGGAGGGTGAATTGTGATGGTTGCGCAAGTTAAGTACCACTGACTCGCCGGTGAACGCTTAGAAACTGCTGACAGGGCAATCGAAGTCTTGTTACTTTCCCGTCATATCACCACCACCGACTTCGGAGTTCGGACTCACTGTAGGACTTCAATTTGAAAAACTAGTGCATGAAAAGTCCACTATCCGAGTCGGACAAGAACTGAGCAAATTGAATGTGACAAAACAAGGCTGATTATGACGCCGAAAGCGAATCCGAGTCAGGATGATATCATCAATGAGTAAGCAAAACGTGTATCAAATGCATATCACTGATATGGGAGAATGGAAAGATCATCGAAATGAAGCCATCAGAATGGAAGCAAATGTTCTTGGCATGTATCTGATATATGGACAACACAATGGCAGTTCAGGGTCGATCTTGCATTGATCTATGAGGCCATGGGGAAAGTCGAATTTCCTGATCATGATGTCAGGCGATGACTCGGATAACTGTTGTCTCACTGGGCAAGCGGTTGAACGTACCTTTTAAAAGAACCTCAGGTTCCCCGTTTTTAAGCTCAGGCATCCGACATACTCAGGCTCCTTACCCTCCTAGAAGTTCCAACTGCGGTCAACTCGTTGGCAGTAGTCATGGGGACAGATACGAGTCCTTCCTCCAGTAGATGCCAGAAATGTTCAAGTTACCGAGTTCATGACGCGAGGAACCTTGTCGTATGTATTGACGGAACAGCGAACCAATTTGGGCAAAGCGTATGGGTTTCGCTCTTTCTCTCAATGTGTCTTTCCAATATTTCATGATCATTAGGACACCAACGTGGTGAAGTTGCTCGAGGAGCTAGACCGAGGAAAATTCGAGTCTTCTGGGGAGTCGTCTAGGTCCAGGCCTGAACAATGCGTGTATTATGCCAGTGGAATTGGCACGCGTGCGGCTAAATCACCAAATACTCTGAACCGTTTCATGGATAGAGTTTCTGACCTATGGGATACGGCGTTTGCATTGTTCGTATCGGCTATATTTATCGGCTATTTTTTATATTGGACGCATCAACAGGAATGTCGACGAGAACATAAAGAAGGCATATCATTGGTTAGCAGAGACATATCGACTAGGAGATCAACTCTACTTCTTTGGTTCGTTGGAAATGTCTGTCGTGCTGGATTCACAAGACTGACAAGTCTGTGTCACTTGTAGGTTTCTCACGAGGTGCATACCAAGTGCGGGTTCTTGCGGATATGATACACCAGGTGCGATCTACTTTAGCTATACTGAGAAGTGCGTAGAATTGAATATGTGTGGCAGATTGGCTTGGTCAGAATTCCGACAGAAGAACAGATCGGGACGTGAGAATATTTCTGGCATTCTGAAGCTCGCTAAAGAATCCTTCCAGGGCTTATGGTCACTATTCGTCAATTAGACCAGGAAAGCCAAAGACTAAAGAAATTGCCACAAGATTCAAGAAGACGTTCTGCTGGCGAGAAGCGAGGGTACACTTCATCGGAGTATGGTACACAAATTTCGTTTCCGCATCGTTTTTGGATAGTGACTGGAGTGGCATAACTTCCTTCAGGGATACTGTATCATCTGTGGGATTTGTGAGGGGAGGCACATCAGCCTCGATGGCCCGCCATGCCGCCAATGCTTGTCAAATACGCCACGCGCTTGCTCTTGACGAGTATCGGGTCAAATTTCTTCCGGAATATTTCCAGAAACCAAAATCTCGGAAGGACGGTGGCGGTAATGGGACCGTTTCTAATGAAAGCCAAAATAACAATACTTCTAACATCAAGGAAGTCTGGTTTGCTGGAAGTCATTCAGACATGTTGGTATGGCTTCATTCCACTCGGTACATTACTGAGATATCGGCCGCAGAGGTGGATTAGATAAACCGGGACAGCATCATCAACCTGGGAATGCATCACTCTTATGGATGCGGCAAGAAGCGGCAGCGCAGGGTCTTGTGTTGCTACCAACCAATAGAGTGTGGATGCCAGATGATCTTGATTTCGGCATCACGCATTCGATGACGCGTGGTTGGGCACTCTGCGAATTTTTACCTATTAAGCATCAAGTATGCTTCAACGGTGAGGGGGGTGATGCTCGACGGTGAAAGCTATAGTGCACTTCTAATTTGCGTTGCTGATCACATACCTGATAGGTTTCACCTCCTGCAATCACGTCGCATCATACCAGGTCAAAAAGTCCATGCATCTATCTTGTATGCGAGCACATACAGGTCACGACCAATGATAGGAAAGAGGTTCGAGATACCCACGATGCGACCTGAAGATGATAGATTAGACGAACGAATATGGGAGACGGGACTGTTTGATGACTCTGCCGCACAAGCGCTACTGGACTGCTTGCGTAGCCAGGAAGAGGTTGCGCCGATCTACCTTGATAGATTGTTATTCATGTTGAGATTCAGTAAGCCTCCTTTTTTCTCTGCAATTTCTGGATATTCACAGTACTTGCATTGACACCCTCAGAGGAAGGGAAACGATGGGTTAGGAGTGTGGCCGATTGGCAAGAACGGATGGAGAAGCTCATTACACTGGCAGACCGCTCACCGTTAGTGAAGCTTGGTGCCATCGCTGCCTATTACGAGGCATGTGAGTGTCCCATCTCTAAGGCTGTAGCTTGAAATGTGAATGAATCAAACAAATTCTTGTGACAGCTTGCGATCCAGATGCGCCCCCGGGAACTCCAAAACTGGCTCCCATCAAACTCCCAATGGGCGTAGACTTTGTTAAAGTAAAGGGATCGCTGCGTACCATTCTGTCTGAGGGCGAGCACCGAGACCTTCGGAGAGTACTCGCTCTATTTGGACCATTGGCGAGGCACGAGGATTTGCAACAGCACATCCTCACTGAGGATGTCGTGGGAGATTTCATGAAGTTATTGGATGAAATCACCACACAGTCTAATAACCGCCTTTCCCAGTACATCGGGTATAATCTCATCTTGGATGGCATAAAACCTGGCTTGGAAATACCCAGGTCGCTATCAAAATTCCTCGACACAGAACGCCGAGTTGCAATAGATGGCGTAAAGGCAATGGATGGCCTAATTTGCCTTTTGCAGTGTGGTACCAGTATGTTTTGCAAGTTATTTCCAATTTTAACGTTTTACATACATGTTTCTCCGTTCAACTAGAGGATACGCGGAAGAAGATCGTTGATAAGCTTTATGACAATCATGAAAATCTGGGGTTGTCAAGACTTGATAGAATACTGGAGACGAACAGTAAGTACACCTCCTATCATCCATATTACGTAGAAATATTTCGCCTGTTGCAGACATCTATCTTCTGATCGCTGCATTACGCTTGGTTCTGGTTCTAGCGAAGATTCCGGATACGGGTGAGTTTCTGGTTCTCGATTCTTGAGTTGCAGCGAACCAATAAGTCTCGTGAGAACAGCGAGCAGAGTGTGTCAAGAAGAAAATTCGAAGCGTAGGCTCACAAGATTGGCAAACATGAATCGTGGCTCTGTCGCTTCCCTTACAGTTAAAATACTGTTCACCCTGAATTGTGCCGAGCAACATCACAGTGGGCTACCCTCTCCTAGACTTGTCACTCTTCCTGAGGAGTCATACCTTCCTTTTAGAGCGGATATACTGCGATTGGAATGCAAAAAATCTTGTTAATCTTGCAGGGACCATAGTCCCCTTGCAGCCCGAACGATGCTGTCAAGGTGTTGAACAAAAATTCAATAGTATTGATTATGAGCGACTTGGACATGGATGGCCTGCCAGTGGTGAGCGACATCCGTGGACACCTCTGCCAAGATTTGACCTCCGGATCTCTTATATCAGACACCGAGACCATGGGTTACAGCCGCATTATTCCCATCATTCCCAAACTGATATATTACATTCAGCATAAGCGATTTCGCAGGGCAGCAACGATGGCTCTGCTGAAACTTTGCGAAAGTAAGTCTAAGTTTATTTTATCACTAGTGATTGAATCGGGCCCATCATGTATCAGCCATGGTCATCCGTGACTATGTACGCGAAAATAGGTCCTTGGAGGTGTTCATAGACCAATTACAGCGCAAGGATACCGCGCTGCTCGCTGCCTATGCATTGGCCACTTGTTTGCAATACAGTGAGTGAGGTCTTTTGTAGCAGACATCATGGGATTGAAGTTCATATCAGGTGATTTGATGGGGCCCATCAAAGACGACGAACGCTTCCCAAAATACATCGTTGGTATGCTGAGACTGGATTATTTTGATGATGCTGTGGGCCTAGTGGAAGGGTTTCAGATTTTCAGAGACATTGTGAAACACGGTAATCAATTAATTTGTCGCTGATGTCGAAATAAGAGCGTAATTGATGCATCCAAATCAGACGACATACGGAAGAAACTCGAGGTTTATGACATCGTACAACTTCTGGCCAAGAAGCTGGGAAAGGGGGAGCCGAAGCAAACACGGATAAGCCTGACTTGCCTGGATATCTTCCTATCCTTTGGTATGCATTAAGATACTGTTGATTTCAGCATATGGCTTAGACGACCTCCAGAGGGAAATAGCACCTGGACTGGCAAGCTTGTTGAAAAGAGTCTGGGCCATCTACGGATGCCAAAGTGGAAGGTGCAAAAAAAAGGGGTGGCGATTCTCTCTGCCTTGGCTCAGACGGGTACGGATAAATTTAATCTCCACCCTGAGCATCCGAGTCCCACTTATGTTCTATGCCTCTAGAACACGGCCTGAAAGCTATCAAGGAGAGTATTGCGAAGATTCTCCAGATGCTCCTCCCCTGCGATGCCGCTGCCTCATCGGGTGTACAAACTTTGGACCAAACTTCTCCTGGTGAAACCGAGAGACAGTCTGGGGCAACAGTCACCGGAACCAATGTCAATGCCACTTCGTCGAGCACACACGGCCCAGCCACGTCGCCTTCTCAGATGATGGGGCCTGCATGTGCGCTGCGCATCCTGGTCCAGAATAGCAAGTATTTGTTACTGTCCTGCTGAGATACTGCAACCAATGATCGTCATGTTTTTCGTACAGCGGAGCTCCGGCGTATCGTGCGCGAGACGAAATACAACGAATTGAAGCATCTATACCTAACAGATGCTTTAATTGGCAAGAGAGACACGCGACCATGGCACATTTGTACACCGAAACGAAGTAAGCAGATCATTCGTGTAGGGATGCGACATTGAAACACCTTCCTTTTGACCTGTCAGTCGATGTCGTTGATGTGCTCGACAAGATGATCAAAGCCGTAGATGAGGAACTGTCAGAGGAAGGTCTCGTGCCCGCCGGAGATGCCATGCTACCTGATATTCTACACTTGAACCCTTTAGTCAAGCTGGTTGGCGGTAACGCTATAGGGCTGGTGGCTACCATTCCAATGTTAGGAATACTTCCCTTACAGATTATCGGTCGAGTCATGTTTGTGCCAATTTGCACTTCTATTCGAGTGTATAAGTGCGTAGAGATCCCTTGTTACATTGAAAAGGGGTCTGACATTGATAAATACCTAGCTCCATCAAGAAACGTTGTATACACAGAAAGAATATGCGTGCCGTGGACCGCCTGCGTCAGGATAGGAATAAGGATACAGGTGCACAAGATGACAAAGACAAAACTACTCCAGGAGGCCATGAAGTCGAGTCTGCACTAGTTATGCCCGGTGGAGACTCTGGAGAGGGTAGTCCTATCGGCGGGTGTGGAAACAAGAACGCCTTATAAGGTGTCAAGCGACCCAAGCCTGTCAAGAGACTTTTTTCACTGACAAGTGTTCGAGTTTCAGATTCTGCTTTGTACCGTCTCAATGACTTGTTGTACATTCGTGTCTTAATTTTATCCGGATTCGATTTACTGGTTGATGGTTCTCGCAAGCACCAGAAGACGAAGTTGGTGAAGAAAGAGGTTGGTCGAAGAAAACGAACGCTACAGGTTCTCCACGATATCAAGACATGCATGAGACCCAAAGGAGTAACCCAGCCAGGGTTCATGGTATTACCGCAATCTGGTTAACTACAGATCACATAGAGGTAATACTGCCTTCCCGAGCCAGTCTTGACAACAGAATGAGTTTCAAAAACGGGTCAGTCATGTCTGTATGTATGAATTTTAGTCGCCAACCATAACAGCCTACCTCATCTCCATGGAACTGCCAGATGTGACGCAGGCAGGCGCAACTGTGCCTCAGAGAAGAGGTTTGAGAGAAGGCCGCCTCACCATGGGAATGAATAAGCACAAGAGAAGACGTTGACTATGTTAGTGGTGCTGTGCCAGCTTGACTTGGGCCACCAGTATGGCACGTTGCGCCGTGTCGACATTTCATTCTCATTGTATCCTCCCCTCCTATTGTTACTGAGATGAATGTCTCCCTCTTCCCCTCCTTGTCTCTTCTCCTTCAAGTCGTCGGGATAAATGCGACATGTGAGATTTTCATCACGTGCACTCAAGTTACCGCGGTAACCGGTTGACAACGGAGAAAATGCTGCGGCTGTTGACCACTCCCAGCGACAACGACACTGAACTCAAATTTATAGAACGGCATACGACGGGCCCTGTTCTGATTCTTTGAGCTCAATTGAACCATGTATGTTCTTGCATGGCGAATATTTATACATCGCTGAGCGTGTTGACTAAGTTCAAACAGTCATTAGAATATATAGCATACACTTACTGTGGTGTCGGGATCGCAAAACCTACCAAACAAGACAGTAAATGTTCAACGTCCCCGCTCTACATGGATGGGTTCAAGAACTCGGACTGAGGTGGTAGCGTGCTTGATCGACTCCGCTTTAATGTGTCCCCACCCTTGAACACGCCGCCTTGACACGGGTGGATGCATCATGCAGTCCGAGCGAATGAAATCCGGGACAAGGATGGACGGATCGGCGAGTATGGTAAGGGTGCGATCGTGGACGAGGATAGTGGTGAGCATGCGGGTGGACCTGGACGTTGTGGCTGTGCAGGGGCAGTGCTGGCAGGGACTGGGAGATGCCGAGCGAGTAGACAGTGTGTCACGGTGTCACGTAGACAGACAGACAACCACGAGGGCCTCGACGCAGGACCAGGAGCAGTCTAGC
>JBBPUM010001170.1:0-10400 GCA_038094695.1 Chiua aff. virens | reverse complement strand
AGGCTTGGGATACTGGCAATCAATCTGTTCTTGCGAAGGGGAAGGAGTAACGGCACCTAGACAACCAACATGTTAGGGATCGTGGTCAAGGTTAGATGTCCTTACCCTTGACGATATTCCAAAACGGATTCTGCGTCGTAGACGCATTATTGCCCTGAATAAAATCAAATGCCCCTGGGCCATCTCTTTACAAATGGCATCGATAAAGTGAAATAGAGAAGGATAGGAAACGTCATGAGCATGCGTTTTCCGTCCAGCTAAAGCAAACTGACGTCGTTCCACCAGCAAATCCGTACCCTGCGGAATTCAATGCTTCGTAAAAGACGATGGAAAGGCAAGATTGGATAGGGACCGACCTAGTGCTGCGGGGCACGTCCTCCCGATGGTCCCATTGGGTAACGTAAACGTATGATTCATCCTAAAAATTGACAGTTCAGACCATCCAAGAGGATTTCCAAACGTCGAATTAAGACGACTGCTCACATATCCATGTACACGTGCACACTCCTCACGGAACCTTTTACCCCTATCAGAGCGGTCGTATTTGCGGTTTCAATAGTGCTGTCTGGGCCCGCGAAGATAACTTGGGAGGATATCGACTCCATAACTCCACGGGCGGCTTGAAATTGAGCATCACCAATCAAGGAATTAGAAGCAAAATCTGAGACACGGAAACCCGGCCCCCTATGTGTTCATAGAGACAAGTGAGTATACAGTGAGTTAGGGAGGGGGAGGCTTCACGGACCGACCATGACAGTCCTGTGCATAGCCACCGCACGTCGAGTGCTCATATTCACACTCTTGGCCGTCATACGATTGACCAGGGGATTCGCAGTATGCACCAAGTCTGGGTGTTCAGAGGGTACGCGGGATCCAGCGATTAGTTGCATAGTTGGCCAGGAACCTGCCATGACGTACGTGTTCGGGGTCGTATCACCAACGTTCGCTGGACAAGGAAAAGCGTCAATACTGTAGCGACCAGGAAATGCTCAAGACATACACTGAACAAACCCTGCTACAAAGCTGTTGTTCCCAGGGCTCGAGTGTGGCTCAATATATGCTAGGAAGGATATTGTTAGGAACAGACATAAAGACCAATACGGAAAAGGTTGCTTGGAGAACTACGAAATCACCCACATTCATAGAGATACGCGGCCATTCCTTTGTTGTCACCGCTGACCAGGGTATTGTTCTTCACTCAGAGTGAGTACATGACATGATACCGTTCCTTGGACACTGAACATCGCAGCTCACCTCATATAAGCTAGTTCCATGCACCGCAAAGAAACTGATCAACCCCCTGGCATTGCCGTTTGTGTCATCCAGTCTAAGAACGGACATTTCCTTATCCTGGTCGTACTGGTACCTTGCTCTTTCCTCTTCCGGATTCGCCAGATATGCACTCGGGCTGCGGTTTCGATTGGCACCCAATAGAGTAGTGTTGCCCACACTGACGGATCCTAGAGCAAGCGAAGCATGCGCTTTACGGATGGCAGTAAGGGTCCCATCGACGATCGCTTGTGCTGACTCCTTGACATAACCGAGACTCGTGACCTGGGGAAGGAGGTCTTCGAGGTACCCACCAACACCTGCATGGGAATGGGTGCCCACTAGGGCGGTATTAGATGACGTATACAAACCGCCAAGAACAGGATCGTTGGACAGGGCGTCAAGGATGGAACGGCGGACACCCGTGTCGCCCATACAAATATCAGAGTTAATGAGGAGGACTCGAGAAGCGGACGAAGTCGGGTCGTTGGGATCTGCGATGATGAACGCGCGAGAACGCTGGCGCATGTGCAATCCCGTGTCTGTCTGGGCAAGCGAAGCATATCCCTACAGAATTGAGATTGAGACATGAGGTGGTACGCATGAGACGATATGGCACGTGCCATCATGTTGGTCTCTACGACTGGACTATTGAATGATTAGAAAAGCCATCTAGAGCGAGAAAGAGAGACGCACCCAGTAACGTCTCCGATACCGACGCCAATCAAGTACTGACCGCTGTTCACCCCTGATACGACTACGTGTTCCACAGCGCCCCAGTTGGGCAAGATGCCACTGGAGAGAGAGACGAAGAAACCGAAGAGATAGTACAACAATGCTTTCATGGCGTCGCCAACCCAGAGAAAGGGGGAGAAAGGCTCTCCTACGTCCAAGAGTGGGAGATACATTGCTCGACCCAGTGATAGTTGATATACAGCGTGATTTTTGAGTCCGTAATGCCAGTGAGTCGGATGTGCGGGAGGCCGGGAAAGAAGCGTTTGGGGTCCAGTTGGCTGGATTAATAGTTCTCGGAGGCTGCCAAATACTGAGCACTGAGTCGCCGAGGGGCAGGAGAAGAAGAGGTAATTGAACCATGCGTTGTTCGGTTGTGAGTGACGTGGCCGTGGGACGTTCAAGTCACATTGAAGTCGACCAAGAGGACGGACTCAACGTCAAACGAACCCATCCCTGTCGTACAGATGGAAGAATACACAATGATGCCTCGTTTGTGGAGCTGCCAAACTCAGCCCACCAGCTGACTCCGTCGGCAGTGCCTTGAATCAACAAGTAGGTACTGATCCGGTTATCGTACTCCAGCTGATCAGCGATTGTGTTTCGCCTTTTTATCGCCATGCCTTCATCGGAACCATCCAGTGTGGGCAGCATAGTCTCCGCAAGCGGGAAACGCATCTCGACTGCCACCAACGATACTGCCTATCGCACGCTGGACAGTATACGCGATGAAGTCGCCCATAGCATCGCCGTCCGTGCCATCACAAAATCGATGACCGTCGAGGGTGCAAAAGTCAGCGTATACTTCACATTCTCCAAAAAGGACGACGACATCTTCCTGCGCCGTGTCGCAGAAATCATCCGTGCTCGCATAACCTCTCGTCATCTCTTCGCTATAGGCACCACGGGCGCTCCGTCCCCCACCTCTTCCACAAACACCAACACTATCGTCATTACAGGCGCAGAGGACGACGATGTCCAACGTGCAGTCCTTCTCTTCAGCTCCAAATTTTTAGGTCGCGTCGCGTCGGTGACCAACCACGGAAACTTCCTCGTGGCCGCCGTACACGAAGTTGGCGGATCCTCCTACGATACCGCTGCTCTTTTTGACGTTCTCTCAAAATCAATCCGGGCGCCGCTCGACCCCCTCTCGCCCCCGCCCGGTTCGAGGAGTGTAGACCAGCTGGTGTCCGCAGCGCGCGCGCGCCTCCAACGCGTCACACCCCGTCAGGCTTGGGAAATCCTCCACGACTCAACGTACCCCATACCTGCATTCCTCGTCGATATACGCCCCGCCTCTCAACGCGCCCGCTCGGGCGGTATCCATGGGTCTCTCATTATAGAGCGCAACGACCTTGAGTGGCGGTTCGACCCGAGGAGCGAAGCAAGACTAGCCATAGCCGATCGGTATGATCTGAGGATAATCGTCTATTGCGAAGACGGACATGCGAGTAGTCTCGCAGCTGCCTCATTGCACGATGTGGGATTGCTCAATGCAACTGATATGATAGGCGGGTTTGACGCATGGAAAGCGGAGGGACTCTCTGGGCAGATCAAGCCACCATCGACGCTAAGCGAAAGTGGCACATGGGAAGCACTGTCTCAGCCGACTCCAGTTTCAGATTGATTCGTCGACTGTGAGTGGCCGCTGTATTCGTTACCTCGGCTATATTTGCTAACATGCGATCCCCGTTTAGTGGTAACACGACTCTTCACCCGCAATTTGCGTCCATTGCTTGATCGTTGCTCCCCGTAATTCAAGTTGTTTTCCTTGAGTAAATCATCATTGTGCTAGAGGTTATTCCGAGCTTATTTTGTTCTTTGTAGCGAGTCTATCAATGTATTGTAGCAAATACTCTAGATTCTTCTCAATCTACCAGTCCCATAAGCATGAGATTCTTTTATCTGGCCGTTGATTGGACGTAAACTACATGCACAGTTGCAGCAAGTTTACAACGCTGGGGTGGCTGCCACATCAAAATTTTTCTCCCGAGCCATGCTGTCGGTGTCGCGATTGATCGCACCAGGCTCAAACTTGAAACGACCCACCTGCAGGCTGCAGGGCGGCGCTCGGAAAGGACAAAGTGCCACGGTCATTGTCATAGAAATTAGAATGGGCTTGGGCGTGCCGATTCAATGACGAGAGAGCTCCACCACGGTCTCCCTTTTGATCACCGTAAAAGCGCACGTTTGATGGACGCGTTGGCTTGTGAGTACTTGAGTTTTCACGTACCCTATTAGCAAATGGCAATTTCCTGGGTAGAAATATGAAAGATAAACTTATACTCGATGATGGGACAAGGACGCATCAGTACATCAACTTCCTCAATGGAGGAAAACGCCTAGTTGTCATAGCTTGCGAGGGTGCAAGTAGATATATCCATTCGAGTTTTTCGGGGTTCGAATCACTCAGTAATTGCGAGATTCAGATACAACATTCTTGCGGTCATCTCTGAAGAGCATGATAAGGACACGATTTAGGGTCCTGGGATGATGATCACAGTATTATTGTATCATCGGTGAGTCATGAGCAGTTCTACAGGGAAATTGGAACATTTCATTGAATGCGAGCTCAGCAACTTGCTTTCGACTTTTCGACACCTTGGCCCTTCAAATTCAAACTCGATGTTCGCGAACCACCCATCAAACGTCAGTTGGGCTTCTATGGGAGTAGCCGGTTGACTCAGGCAGTCGAATGATGCTTACCTATGTGATATGTACAACCGCATTTTGCACCTGCGCCAGAGCATTCTAGCCGGCGCGTTGGGTTGTCAGACTAGTCGGTTCGATGCCTGTAGTAAGCCATTATTGCAGATCAAATACCGCTTTGCCATCACAGATTCTGATCTTGATCCGAGTCCTGTCACAGAGCATGGTTCCGTGATCTGGATGATCTTGCGGTCATCGCAGGTGTGACGGCAGGTTCGTTGTCTCAAGGCACGTTCTATCTAAATCCACGCTACTGAAAACGAGTCTGAGTTTTGACGCCGTGTTCAAGCCAGTGTCTCGCAACTGAATCCCACTGTAATACATTGTGCAGTGAGTCAGTTACTGCAAACCTACCTCTATCGCGTCACGTTTATGAATCACTTTCCGAAACCTGCCAGCCCGAATCCAAAGCAATATAGTGAGGGGTAAATAACGCTCTAGTTCGAAATGGAAGACTTGGAGAAATTGATGGGCCATCATTGGTTATTAATAGTAAGCGTTCTTCATTGTTGGCTCATTGGTTGATAGATTGTCGTCGTAATTTGTCGATACCGCCTCAGTGACACTCAGCCTGATCTGCAGGATTATCACTTGTAAGTATCTTTTCGTTGCCCCTCGCAGGCAAGAGCTGGACTACCTTGTAAATCTATCGATCTGCAGTGGAACCTCGTCATGGAGGGAAAGCTGAGTAAACAATGATTCGAAAATTCAGGGTTGGCGTGCGGTTAAGCTGACCTGGAAGTCCAGCATGCCGTGATCATCATTTTTGAGCGCGCAGGTGACGAGAATTCGGCTATTCCATCGGTTTGCTTGGTCACTGACGCATGTTCTTGCCGTAAACCGGCTTGTGACTTGATGGATAAATAGACCCTTCGGCAGTGTTTCGGACTTTTACCACCCACTTCAAGGAGCCCTCTCATCTTGACAGAGTCGTCGTTAAACTCGTCCTCTCCTCATTGATATCGTCATGCTGTTCAATAAGATTGCGTTTGCTCTTCTCGGCATGGTTGCCGTTGCGTTCGCGGTGCCCAGCCCCAATGTTTATCGGTCCAACGCTGAGGTCGACCCCGACCTATCTGGGCTCCAGGCGCGTGGTTGTGATGGCATCGGGCCTGAGTACGTCTAAACTTGTCTTGTTACATGTGTGTATTGCTCACCTCTTCCTCTAGCGGTAATTCGAACTGTGGTGGTGGTGGTAGCAACTACGGACCCTGATGAGGATGCATAGAGTTTGACCTTGAGCATTTTGGAGGACGCCAAAATGTCAATGGCTGATGCGTGTTTACTCGAGTCGGTTATCCAATCATACGCTGGTTTTTGACCATATGGCAGGGATATAAGAACATGTGTGACGTTGAGAGCCTACTAGGTCAGATCTGACGTCCTAAGTATTGAAATCGAGGGAGTACTGAGAATTCAGTGGACGCATATATTTAACAAGTGTCCTGGAATCCCATTTGCAGCTAACGCAATCGATATCTGATCCATGATTGTGAGTTCGAGGGAAAATATATGCAATCATAGCGGACAAAGCATAAGTCTTGTAAGCAGACCACTTTATTGTCGTTAATCCACCCTTGAACGATTGCAATAGTGAAACGCTTTCAAGTTGACTTACCACTTTGGTTATACAGCTGCCAGGCCTCGAGTGGAGGCATCCGTACAAACAATATTAATGAAACCGTGATGTATAAAGTTCATCTTGCTTCTCGTGTCTTTTCTCTAATCTCCACAATGACCTGTAGGCTTTCCACGTCCCTTTTACCTCGCTTGGGGCTTGTCCCAACAGCATTTATTCCAGCCCGATCTCCTCCCCAAATGTTCTGCAAATCTATGCAACCGCCTCCAGCTCGCGGACTCTTAAATATGTTACATGCTCGCACATCGCGAATTTGTGTCTGGATTATGTCAGATTTCAAGCTTGTCCAAAAAGTGTCAGGTCCCCATCGACACAGACACAGACATGGTGTCTTACTGGATACCTGGTGGGCCTGGAAAAGCGATTCTGGGCGCGAAGCGCCATGACAGGAGATATGATCGTATTCCCCGGCACTTTTCGGTCCATTGGAGACGTGGTATTCATGGTTTCATTTGTGAGCTATCGTTGCTGTTGATGGCTTCTCTGTACCCGCCAGATTTTGGCGTAGGTATGGCAAGGCCGCCTGCAAAAGGTCAAAATTTGGGAGCCCCACAGTCACTTTGTGTTTGCAGAACGATCCGGAACGCATAAGTCATTCTTTTCACCTGACAAGCTTTAACCTAATGTAACGTGTTTCAGCAGCCTCGAGGGAAAAAACCCCCAGAGACGAAGGGGTGATCGGACTCCAAACCAAGCGTAAGATCACAGCGAAGCAAAGGCGATTGATCGCCGCCGCCAGTTATGGAGAATCACAGAAAAACGTATCTGGCCGTCGTGCCGGGTAAACCCCTCACAAACATACTCCTGGTAGCCTTGGAAAATGAGTAAGAAGAACTTACAAGCAGTGTCTACGAACGCGGGGCAAAACTACACGATGAATTTGATGGCAAGTCGTACATCACTATCTTCCGGTACAAGGAAAAAAGTATTTTGCTCAAGTTTTTTGATGTCTTTTCGAGGTACCTGGCTTCCCGGGGAATTGTGCCTGCGGGTCATGTACGAGTACCCCGCATGGCTCCTCACGACAACTTGGTCCCCGCAAGGGGGTCATAACTAGCTGGTGAGCGTCCGGACGATCATCACCCGCACGAGATATTCCTAGCCTGAGGAGAACTTGAACGCGTTCTTCAACTTGACTGTAAATAACAAGGATGCCCTGACCTGAACTCAAAGGTTGGCTGCAGGAGTGACGATGACGATTTTCACGTCACTAAGCTCTGAGTATGACCTGGAATATTTTCATCTGCAGTTAGGATGCTCGAAGGTGCAGCATGAATGGAGTAGTACCACTAGCACGTCGGGTGATCTCCGGCTGTAAGAAGGATTATTTGTTTCTGTTTCCTCCGCAGTGTTTTCCGAGTTACCTCGTCCCACGACAAGGCCAGCCTGTGCGTCATAGTGAGCTCTGATGCTCTCAACGTTAATACCTATTTCGTCGACCTTGAATATCGATCTTTTCAGGTCAGGCCTTCATCCTCAGCTCCTACAGAAGAACATAGAGCGGCCTAACTCTGATACGATGTCAGCCAAGTATAATTGAAACCCCGACTCGTACCTGAGGCTACTATGGTGCTTCCTGAAGTCATGTACATAATTTCCGAATGGTCCGACTTTCGTCCCATCCACCATGCTGACTGGGTCCGCGCAGTTGGCTGGAATTGTACATTTCCACTGGCAACAGCAGCCATGCCATGGAGATTTCACAGGAAATACTGACTTCTGCGCGATCTCAAATAAGTTCCGAGTCGTTTGCAGGGTCCCACACTGCCTACGCATCATGATCAAACCGAGTTTGTAGGTTAGTGCGGACACAACTGCTTTAGCCCGCCACTTCCTTGCCGTCACGCATCACTGGCACCGGCATCGCCTCGTTCACCCACTATACATAAACGCGTTCCCTCTCAACCACTTGGATTCAACCCTCAGCGTGCTACACGCTCTTCACGTTCACAAGGAACCTGTGTGCGACGCGCTACTACCCATGCCATTCAGCATCCGCTCACTTACCGTGCTGCTTGTGAGTATGGCCGCCCTTGGAGTGGCACTCCCCATGCCTACACCTGGCATTGTGGTTGACCAGTCGGTCGCCCAGCGTAATTGCGGCATCCCATGTCGTGTCTCCACTATTGTGAGTCGCCTATTTCTCTCTCCATGCTGCATGCCTTTTGCAATGAACTGAACTGAAGTCTCGATGTAAGATACCTTTACCTCGAACAGCGTTGGCATAAGAAGGATGGATTATATGAGGTGACGCATGATAAGCTCAGAAAGGGGAAATTGAAACCTACGTAGAAGAAACTCGGCAGGGTTGTAAATTTTAGTTCGAACGTACATGTAACGAGGAAGGCCGTCAACCATACACGATTTGTTTCCCTCACATGTTACAGATCCGCAAACCAGGTTGACTCACGGCACCGTGGCTATCCTGCAATCGCCGCAAACATCAGTGATCGCTCTCAGGATTTGAGCGGAACATCTACAAACAATGGATAGATTAGTTGGAACCAGCTAGACAAGAAATACAACCCATCAAGCACTCTCTTTTGCTTCTTGGCTGGGTCGCTCACCGGTTCCCTTTTTGACACGCCGCTTCCCCACTCGCTTGTTCGTCACACGCTGTAGCGCCCGTTTCGTCTCACCATCCGCAAAACCTGAAGGGTCAAAGTAAACAGGGGCATATTCTAGCAACCTAAGCATTCCGTCAGTCGTTAGAGTCAACTTAAAAACGAACTGATCTTAGTCGAGCACATACCACTCGGGCCTGACTTCCGTCACTGTTCGGAGAAACGGTCTTGTTGTCAGGGAAAACTCGTTGAAGATGACCCATTCCGGCTGGCTTGCCAGTCCACAAGACGGATGGAGAGCAACGACCTAACTTGCTCCGTTAACCAGTATTTTTTCAATGTAAAACACAATTCGAGCGTACTTGATTGTCCTTGACCGTCAGATAGTGGTTTCCGCCTTCTTTGTGTGCAACTTGCATGAAGAAACCGCAACACAACGCTTTCCTGATATTCATCGATTTGCGTCTCCCGTCGGTGGTCGCCAAGAGGGGCATTTCAAAGCGCCCCATTATAACCTCCAACTGTTGACGCACATTCTCGGCTTCAGCGAGTACATGTGCAGAAAGGAAATTATTCCGAGCCCAGTTTCTGTCATGTTTGTCTGCAAGAGTTAACCATGGGAAAGGGAGATGGAAATAAAGGGAACTTGCTCCACATATAAGAGTCGTATACGTTGAGCAACGTTAAGTGATCTCCGTCTGGAACGTTCAGCAGAGCTCTCGCAGCGTCTGCCTCCTTGGATCGATTGTCCGGTCGAAACCATACGTTGGGCACTACATGATCGATAAGCAACCATTCTAGGGTGTATGAATCACTGAGTCCCACCCGACAACATTGTAGTTATGGTCAAAATTTCATTGCTACATTGGAATTCAGGGCTGCATATCAACGTCTTGGACAACTAAAGATACCTTGTTCAATTTTGTACAAGAGCCTTGATGAAAACGCACCTGAGGATCTAACGGGAACTCGGACATGATTCCGCCTAGCGTGGTCAGGTTGCCATCATCGTCCAGCGCCGCTAAATAGTTCAAAAGTTCCAGTGCACGCATAAGTGACTCGGGTGCTGGAGTATCCAGATAATCAAACCGTATGAGGTCCTAGAAGTGCACGCATAAATGACCACCAGAAATTATCCGATATCACTGAATGCTCGTACCTTGATACCTGCCTTGACCATCAGTAATACGGTATTTGCTAAATTGCTTCTGAGGATTTCTGGGTACGCTTGTTCCTCGAGCTCAGACTTGAAGTCACGCTCAGTGTACAAGCGGAAGCACTTTCCGGGTCGTGTTCGACCAGCACGTCCCGTTCTTTGCCAAGCTGCTGCCTTCGATATTGGGCTCACCAGTAAGCTCTCGATGCGTATGCGCGGATTATATACACTTTGCTTAGAGAAGCCAGGATCAACGACGTAAATAATGCCATCGATGGTCAGTGATGTCTCGGCAATGTTCGTTGCAACAACCACTTTTCTCCCAGGGGGG
>JBBPUM010001169.1:0-10401 GCA_038094695.1 Chiua aff. virens | reverse complement strand
CGTCCGGACGTATTTCTGGAGGGGAAGTAACTGGCTGCGGAAGAACAGTGGATGGTGGTGGAGATACTACGTGCAGCACTTCTGTTGATGGTGCTTCATCAACCCGAGGGTGAACAGAGCGTGTGGGGGACGGAGGCTGCAGCATCGTCAATACAGAAAAAAAATGAGGGAAGGACATACTTGATCAAAGTCAAAGGCTGGCGAGGAGGCAGGGGCGGCCTTTGTTGGTATCTCTACCTATAGGACGTTGTAAAAACTTATTCAGAAGTAGATAAATGAATACGTACGTCCAGAAGGTCGATGTCATTGTCTTGGTCCTCAGTTCGAGTGTCAGACATGTTGCCGAGACAAAAGAGTAGCGAAAACGTACTGTATCAGTGTCACGAACTTCGTTTTCGTCGCCATCTGATGTTTTGTTCTGAGTGGCTTGTTCTGACCCTTCAATAGTAGGTGCCTGATGAAAAGTAAGTTATAGGCCGGAGAATACGGCACATCAGATGGATAAGTACTGCACCGGAGATGTTGGGAAGGACAATGCGAAGGTCGTAAATAGCGATTTTCCCATCATATCGTCCGGTAGCAAGATGGATGCCATCTGAGGAGAGAGAAATTGAATCTATTATAATGACGTCCTCGAGAGCGGGACGAATTTGGACGGGAGAAGACGAATCCGAGAACAAAATTGATTTTGTTGCGTTGACGACAATGAACCGACCATGATCGGCTAGAAGAATGGACTCGGGATTGCCTTTGTCAATGACTTGCGACTCAGCGAGCAATGATCCCGTCGAGGTGTCGAATGACCTGACTTTCTTGTCATCGCACACAACAAGTAGTTGCTGTGTATCGCTTGACCATGCTAGGGGAGTGATAGGTGCTTCGCGTCTCGTCTCGGTGTCAATAGTGACGAGTTTGTGACCAGAGCGGCTGTCGATGATGGTGATTGGGCCAGTCGTTCCAGAGATGGCAATTCGCTCGCCATTGGGAGAAATTCGGATACCATTGACCTCCAGCTCAGTGAATTCGATTGGACCCACCAACCGCTCGCCCGTTGAAATGTCCCACACGTTGAACTCGCCCTCCCAGCTGCCAGTCGCGAATCGAGTCGAGTCTGGTGACACGTCCACCGCATATACACCGTTTCCATCCTCCATTTGACATACCTTTGTCGTCAGCTCTGAGTCCCACACACTCGCTCCCTCGCGCGTCCCGCATATAACCCACTTCCCGTCCTTCGATATGGCGAGGGCAAGCACGTCCATTCCCGTCTGCTTTGCAGTTTCTAGCCGGTCTGCGAGCCGAAACCGTCGAATCCCGCAACGACTTCCACTCCAGACTTGCTTTCCGTCCGGCGAGAACGCGACCGCCCAAACCCTGTAAGAATCGCCTGTGTCAAGGAGCATTCTGTCGTCTTGCAGAATCATCAGCATGGTCTATCACCTCTGCATGGCTACCCACCAGTCTCGGTCTGCGACATTCTTAGTTCGAAGGTGTCAACTTGAAAAAGTGTGAGGTTGAGGTGTGCACACAGCACGCCACGATCCGTTCACGTTATAAGGGCGCTTAGTACTTGGGCGCTACTTTACTCGGGCCCTCACCAACAGCGGTCCCCCCGCTGTGCATTGTTGCCGCGAACTCATCCCCCACCACTACAGCCTGGTTTGTAACTTTATCGTGTTAATTGTCTGTTGTGCGTTTCAGATGGCCTTCACCACCAGAAAACACCTCGAGCGTCCCAGCTTGTAGACGCGCACCCTAGTGAGTCTCAGACTTGGTCGTTCCCTGAATCGCACATTCTGACCAATGAAATAATGTCGGATATTGGTCCAATAGATAATAAATATATCCATAAATTAATATCAGATTTCAGATTGGTGCAACAATCTGTCTGTCTAGTCATCGACCCCATCTTTGTGACGTCCCTTCTGGCATTGTCTTCACCTCACCGTCTCCCTCGCCATATGCATCTAAATCTGATACTATGACGACAGCGTGGGGTTCATCACTTGCCCGTTGGGTACCGTGACAGAAGCCTTCACGATTTCAGTGCTCGGAACGTTGATCACCTGCTTCCTCCTGCACGGAGAACTATCCATAGATAGTAGTCCTCCATTCGACATCCACGCCATTCCACCTCAGCCATCACTTTTTTCGAACTTCGATGGTCTTACAGACCAACTTTCGTTGTAGGTGTGGATGGGTCTCATAGGCCGGCCTTGGTGGGTGCCTTTGGACCCATATTCTACTTGGGTCCAGCTGAGGGCTTCAAACGAGGCTCATGGGAGGTTCTTCCGAGGCCTTATTTGTGCCCCTTGGACTCTGTTTGCGCTTCTCACCTCCCGATCAGGTCATATCACAACTGATACGTGCTTGGGTTACTTCCCGACGTGCCAACCCTCACCTCACCCACCACCTGGTGCACACAATCCTAATGTCCGCCTTCATTCATCTGATCTGCGCGACTCACTACCCCGGCCGATGCACATGGTCCTGATGCACCCACCCTCAGTCGCCCGATTTGCACGGTCCCAACGTGCTCACCATCATTTGACCCTCACCTTCTCCCCGTGCCCCCAACAACGGTGACAGGACAAGCACAGTGTGGTTATCACGCTGTCATTTGCATGGTCCCGACGCGTGCCCATCATCACCTGACCGCCCTCGGCCTTCCCTCACCTCGCCACTTCATTGATGCGCAGTGGCAAAGTGGTATAGGGTGAAGCGAGTCCGCGCACTACAGCACAAACCTTTGAAGAGCAGCATGCGTCGTGTCCCGCTCGTTGCGGATTTACCTATGTAGTGCTCACGGGACGATATATGACTGGTTTTAGAACATGTCGTTAGAATAAGTGATCTCCAAGTTTACGCCTGACTTGACCTGAGCTGTAGAACAGTACCACTGGAACTGGTACCAACACGCCGAGCTGATAAAATGTTGCAAGGGAGGGTACGACATGTGCGATACAGAACAGGTGACGTAAAAGAGAGTGACGAAGGGATATATGTAGTGAACATAGTGATCGACTTTACTCATCAAGAATGCAGCAACTGGGACGCGACCTCAGTCTACACCGGTTGATCGTGATACCTGCTCGTCGCAATATACCGCTAGGAGGTTGGATCACTCTGTCTCCTCTACGATACACGGTCGGAAACAGATCAGCCATCTGGGTATCTCAACTATCATTCCGCGACGCCGCTCGTTCTGATCACGTGTCCTCAGCCTTTCAAAACAAGTGGGTGATAATGATGCTTACCGTCTCGATAACTACCGGTATCCCATCATCCAAGGACTCAGGTGGATCATGGATTGACTGTGTCTAACGAGATGTCAGCTGTTATGAGGTGACCCAGCCATTAAAGGGAAGAGACGTACATCAACTGCCGGATCTCGAGGTATCAGATATTTGCTGGTAGCATATCGAGTGTCAATCGCCCGTAGTCGTTGAACAAACTGGAGTGGGTCGGGCAAAGCGGGCTCCTGTGACTGTCCCTGCGCAGAACCGGATGGCTCCGGGTTACTTGGTGCAACATAAGCTATCTTTTGCTAACCACAATGTGATATGATGTACGCTGGTTGGTTCAAGGGATATGACTTACTGGATTGCGGAAAGGGACCATCGTGGAAAGCCTGTTACGGGGTCGTGATGACGACGGCGACACTGTGGGGTTGGCGATTGGGCCAGGTTTTGCCGAACGCGAATCAACTCTGTCCTTCACCCTCCTCCTAGTCCCCTTCATCCAGCTTCCAAGCGTTGACGAGCCTTTGGACGAGTCGGTAATGTCTCGACACTCGTCCAGACGTGTCTCTGGAGGGGAAGTAACTGGCTGTAGCAGAACAGTGGACGATGGCGGAGATGTTATGTGTGAGGCTTCCGGCGATGGGACTTCATTAACCAGAGGGTGAACAGAGGATGTGGGAGATGGAGGCTGCGGCATTTTCAACATAGGAACAAAAAAGAAAGGAAGGAACGTCGCACTTGATCAAAATTGAAGGCCGGGGAGGCAGTAGGGGCGGGTTTTGTTGGTATCTCTACCTGTAGGGTTATCGTGAAAACTTATTCAGACGTAGATAAATAAAGCTATACCTCCAGGGGGTCGTTGTCGTTGTCTTGGCCCTCAGTTCGAGCATCGCGGTGAGCGGACGGCTGGTGTAAGCGTGCAATGAATATGCAAGACATGTTGCAGGGACAAAAGAGTAACGAAAACGTACTGCATGCGTGTCAAGAATATTATTTTCGTCACCATCCAATGGTGCATTCTGAATGGCTTGTTCTGATTCGTCAATAGTAGATGTCTGATGAAAAGTAAGTTATTGGCCGGAGATTACGACATATTAGACGGATAAGTACTGCACCAAAGGCGTCAGGAAGCACAGCACGAAGGTCGTGAATAGTGATTTTGCCATCACGTCGTCCGGTAGCAAGATGGGTGCCATCCGAGGAGAGAGAAATTGAATCTATTCTAGTGGCCTCCTCGAGAGCGGGATAAATTTGGACTAGAGAAGACGAATCTAAGGACAAGATTGATTTTCCTGTATTAACGACGATGAACCGACTCGGATGATCGGCTTGGAGAATTGACTCGGGATTGCCTTTGTCAATGACCTGTGATTCAGCGAGTAATGATCCTGTCAAGGTGTCGAATAACTTGACTTTGTAGCCATCGCACACAGCAAATAGTTGCTGTGCATCGGTTGACCATGCTAGGGGAGTGATAGGTGCTTCGCGCCTCGTCTCGGTATCAATGGTGACAAGTTTGTGACCAGAGTGGCTGTCGATGATGGTGATCGGGCCACCATGTTCAGAAATGGCAATTCGCCCACCATCGGGAGAAAATCGGATGCCATTGATGTCTGTGAGCTTGATTGGACCGACCAACTGCTCGCCCGTTGAAATGTCCCACACGTTGAACTCGCCCTCCCAGCTGCCAGTCGCGAATCGTGTCGAGTCTGGTGACACATCCACCGCATACACCCCGTTTGCATCCCCGACCTGACACACCTCTCTCGTCAGCTCTGAGTCCCACACACTTGCTCCCTCAGCCGTCCCGCATATGACCCACTTCCCATCCTTCGATATGGCAATGGCATAGACGACCATTTCCGTCTGCTTCGCGGTTTCTAGCTGGTCTGCCAGTCGGAACCGTTGAATCCCGTCACCGCTTCCACTCCAAACATGTTTTCCGTCTGGCGAAAATGTGACCGCCCAAACCCCTCCAGAATCGCCTGTGTCAAGGAGCATTCTGCCGTCTTGCAGAGTCGTCAGCGTGGTCCAATCCGTCATTTCTGCATGGTTACCCACCAATCTCGGTCTGCGACATCCTCAGTTCGACAGTATCAACTTGAGAAAGTGGGAGGTTGAGGTGTGCACGCAGCACACCATGATCCGTTGACGTTATAAGGGCGCTACTTTTGCTCGGGTCCTCATTAACAGCGGTCCTTCAAGGGCTTGCGCATTGTTGACCAGAACTCGTCCTCCGCAACTACAGCTTCTTTCGTAAATTTATCGTGCCAATGGTCTGTTGTGCAGTTCAGATGGCCTTCACCACCAGAAAACACCTCAAACGTCCCAGCCCGTAGATGTGCACAGTGAGTAAACTTGGTCGTTCTCTGAATCGCACATTCTGACTAATAAAATAACGTTGGAGTTGATCCAATAGATGACAGGAGTATTCATAAATTGATATCGGGTTTCAGATTGGTGCAAAAATATGTTTGTTTATTCTTGCCCTGTGCATTCCAACTTGAAGGATATCGGTACTATCCACCCTCTGAACCCAGTATACACCAATGCGTTTCTCGCCCTGTAAGTTATTTTGCGAACCCAAGTTCATTCACATATTTGGTGCATTCGAGCCTGACATCCTTCATCGCAGGCTTAATACATGCTAACGTCCTCCAGGGAACAGCGACCTTGTTGAACCCCTACGGCTCTCTCCCATGCCTACTATGCAGCCTTATGTCTCTGGCGTTGAGCCAGACCTCGAGAGGCTGTGTCTTGTTCGCTTGCGGTGCCACGTGGTCACGAAGCACATTCGTGGGTTTACTCCCATTGCAGTGGTCACCACCCAGAGAATTGGAAGTATGCATCCAGACGACGGTGGACCGCCAGTCGGAACAGGAAATGTCCATGTTGCGCTATCCCGTCGCGCGTGACTGAGTTGTCCATACGGTCTTGGGTGCGTCATCACTCCGAGTGCCGTTCAGTTCTGGGCAGCGAGGGATGCGTAGTCGGACGTGTATGTGTGTGTACCGTGCAACTA
The DNA here is from genome assembly GCA_038094695.1 of Chiua aff. virens. NCBI lineage: Eukaryota > Fungi > Basidiomycota > Agaricomycetes > Boletales > Boletaceae > Chiua > Chiua aff. virens. The sequence goes on along the minus strand of JBBPUM010001169.1, from coordinate 4,137 downwards.
GACGAATCAGGGTATCATTTAGCAGAGACGGATGAGTTGCAAGGATATAGTCCTTGTATTTACATAAAAAGGAAAGGTGATGTGCAGTGCATTCGAACGTAGTCAAGCATTGTAACTCCAATAAATATATTTCCGGTGGTGTGAATTTCGGGCATACCAAGTTACCAACGCACGATCATGGTAGAGTATTGTTCTACCAGTGCTAGTGCCAGTCACGCCAACGACCCTCAATCCGTTGCCTGCCCTGACCATACGCCTTGTTTTGTATCATGAACCTGATTCACTATACCGCAGTATAGAATCAACTTGCATCACCTCCGAACTATCTCATACCAGATTATCGTACATGAATTTGGCTCTATGTACGTATACGACACGAAACAATCAACGGGCGCACTTTACATATCACCTCAACCCGCTTATAGGAACGGCACATCCTTGGCAGTACTTGGTGACGGGAAAGGGTGGGGAATGGCAGGGTGAGGGGGTGGGGTGAGGAAAGGGTGAGTGGAGGGCGAGGAGGGCTCAGGCGAGAGGACGGTGGGCATGGCGGGGCCATGTCATTGATGAGGTGGGGAGGTGAGGGAAGGTAGGGTGAAGGTCGAGAGGAGGGCGAGGAGGGCGAGGGCAAGAGGACACCAGGTACGTTAGGACCGTACACATCATAATTGATGAGGTGAGAGAAGGTGAAGGGAGGGCAAGGAGAATGGGGGCACGTCAGGACTGTGCGCATCAATGAGGTGACTTGGTCAGTACCCTTTGTTGAGTTTGGAGGTTTCGCAGTTGACGAAGGTTATATGCTACTGCCAGTGTCTGTTTGATATCTCGTTCTCGTTTACCATCACGCTCTCAAGCGGGGCTTTTGTCCTTCTGGTTGCCTTTGGCCTTGCAATATACACGTCATTTCAAGTTCAATTTGCCGTATGATGGGACGCCAGTAAACGGCCTGAACAGTAGCACGGCCGAGAGCGAAACATCCATCCAGGGAGTGAGAATGAAATTCTTATTCCATCTTCATGTCCCGGGGCCTGATTTCAAGCAATGCAATATCCTTAGCCTTTCAAAACAAGGGGGTGGCAACAATGCTTACCGTCTCGAGAACCACTGCCGGTACCATATCACGTGAAGCTTGAGGTGGATCATGAACTGACTGTGTCTAGCTAGATGTTAGTTGTTATGAGGTGACCAAGCCATTGGAAGGGAAAGGACGTACATAATCTGCCATATCTCGAGGTACCAGATATCTACTAATAGCATACCGAGGATCAATCGCCCGTAGTCGTTGAGCGAACTGGAGTGGGTCAGGCAGAATGGACTCTTGTGGCTGTCCCGAAAGTTTAGCATATATACGCACTGTAGATTTCCCTGGAAATAGTAGATTCTGCTTGAGCACGGACTGAATATGAGTATGATGGTGAGAGAAAACGTACCAGTACTAGTTGCACCGATGACACTATGTTTTGCGTTAGCCACAAAATTGGATTGGGTTAAGGGCACGTACGCAACCATGATATGATTCTCTGTGGCTGGCAAAGACTGTGACATTCTATGTAGCTGGAGGGAAATGGGAAGTGTCAATTTGCAATAAGAAAACAGGAGAGTCAGGAACAATGGCTTCGGAGACACGATGAGGGAAAGACTTGATCAAACTCGGAGCGTGTCGCACAATGCACACGTAGACGGCTTGCGGTGCACATAACTGCCAATTATACAAGGTAGAAATGTAGGATTTGGGCCAGCGAATTACATTGTAAATGTGGTCAAGATCTGGCTTTCGGACTTTGTGGAGGACCATGAGACCGCTCCTTGAAGGTCACATCACAACGACAGCAAAGTTCACTGACTTTCCCACGTCAGTGACTGTGACTTCTGTTTAGTGACCCTAGACAATACGCACGCTGCGGTACGGCTTCATGTCTTCGCATGCATCTCCCCTCTCACGTAGATGCCGAGGCAGTCCCAGAAAGACCGCAAGAATGACAGAGTACCATCGCAAAATTTCAAGTTGAAGGAGGCATCCAAGGTGTGTTGTCAACATATCTAATACAAAGTCATCAGGACAACCTGTTTTCTCCGTGTTCGGTTCGGTTCAGTGACCCAACAATCCAACGTAGAAATTCAATACAAAGTTGTACTGGGAACGGCGGATCTGCAGGTTCGGACAATCTGTACCAAGCAGATGTACCCACGTCGCACCCCTGGCCAAGTGTATCAAAGCGTGTCAAAGAATTTGGAGGTGCCGGGACTCGGACGTGCGTACGCGTGATGCCTAGGACGTTCATATCAGATTGACAGATTCACTCGGACATATAGCAGTCGATCAGACCTGGCATATCGTTTTGTGCAACATTGAAGCTCAATTGCCTCGGACGGATAACCAAAGAAGTATATTATATGGGGTTGGATGATAATGTGCTCGAGTACACTGCACTGATACAACGCAAAACTAAGCACCTATGTGTATATACAAAATCCGCTGATCACCGGGTACTATACCATTCAACTCCTTCATTGTCAGGTTGAGCGCAAGCGCAGCCCGAGTGTAATCAAGGTGACCTGAATCACCGATCAAATGCTTGTAAAACGTCGATGTGATCTTGTTTGTCTGACCATCATCCACCGCCCACATCGTCCCAATCACAGATCGGAACCCCACAAACTGCATTGCGGCTGCGAGATGAAGAGCCTCATCAGGGCTCTCTTTGTCCCCCACGGTTGTGTGACAAGCAGAGAGGTACGCAAACTCGGGGTTCTCGAGTTCACATCGGATGATACGTTCGATGGTGAGGTGACCATCGTGGAGGGCGAAGGCAGAGTCAAAAGGTTGGTCTTCGTTTGGGATACCATGGCATGCGAGATGCACCCACTCGTTCTTGCCAAGTTCATCGATGGCCCGTGAGATGGAAGATTGTGAGCCCTCGATGCGCGTAAACGTTGCTCGTCCATCCAGAAGGCGACCGATGGCAGTGAGCTCGTCGGCCACTGACTTGAGTTCGTTCTCCCCAGTGGCATTCGCTTGCCCGATGGCGATGAAACGTGTTTGTTGTGAACCCCTGGCAGGATTCGAGCGAACAATTTCAGTCGGTTTGCTACTGACGGACGCAGATCCATCCTCAGAAACATTTGTTTGACTCCTGTTGGAAGACGTCCCTGCCTGCGTTGCACCCAGACGAAAGGGTGAACTAAGAGTGGAAAGGAAGTCCTTTTTTGCCTCAGAAGAATGAAGAAGATCATGCCACCTGAAACGACTCGGAACGCCGGGAGGGAAGTTGAAGAAGGGGGTATGGCGCTCACCATTACTGATTCCCTCGTGGTTCAGCGAATTCGATTCCTGCTTTCCCACAGGAATGGGGGAAAGGTTGGCAGGAGCCAGGCGTTCACGCTCACCAATTCTCTCGGTCTTCAGTTGAACGTGCCTTCTGGCACGAATCAGGGCACTGAGGCTGGGAGTATACGAAGAAACGTAGAGGTCGGGAAGGTTCTGTTCGTCGAGCCTGCATGGACCAGCAGCGTGCAAAGGCAGCAACGTGAATTCTGCAGTTGGGCACCACCAGATACGTGACTGGAGTGGAACTATGGTCCGGAGAACATCAACGATAGGAGAAACAACCCCGTCCCAAAGTTCCCGCAGAAGCCCTCCGATCTCTTGTAGCACGTTCGATGACTTTGCGCGCACGGTCAATGTACGTAACCTTGACGACAGGTCCCGAGCGCCCTCTCGCGTGACTGCAGACAGCGGAATATGAATGGGATCGCGGTCTACTAGCACAATGAGTGCATCGCAACTGTATGTGCTCGCATTGACAATTATGATGGGGCCACCACTAGCTGCCTGCTGGAGATGGGAGAAGGCAGGAGGGAGAAGGAAGCGGGAGAAATGAGGTAACCGACGAATTTCTGAAATGACGGCCTGTAATTTGACATTGAGGGTGCACAGCTGATTATGTTGATTCGGACCAGGCGAGTTAATGGCACTGCGGATGAGCGACGTTACACGGTTAAACTCGTCCGAAAGTGTTTTCCCTGCAGACCCCGAAGTAGCGACATCTGCGAGTTCGTGCGAGGAATGGAGGCGAGTGAGTTGACCCCAAAAGACGCCGCGTCCTTGTTCGAGAAGCTCGACTGCACGGGTAGGGT
>JBBPUM010001168.1:0-10409 GCA_038094695.1 Chiua aff. virens | reverse complement strand
ATTGGTAAACTGATGGTCGGCTGAACCTACCTGTGTAGGTTATTGTTATTTTATTTATTTTATACAAATTATATGGCTTGGATGACCATATAAGGGTCATAAAATGTTTTTGCCCTTTAAGTGATGTTAGCGACTTGACTGCCCATATAACTTGGATTTGCTTTGCCGAACATTATACGCTATTTTCGTGCAAGATGAACATATCACGAATTGAGGGCCATTTCCTGGATCCGGCACCTGGCGATCCGGTGAATGGGCACTCTCAGGTACACATGATATTAGATTGCACTGGATGGTCTCCTGGACACGTAATCAGGAGAAAGTCAAAACTGACCCCAGGTGCGTCGCTTGTGTTACTTGGCCATTTGTGACATTCTACTTTCATCCGCGTGCAGGAGCTGTGTGATCGTGGTTTCAGCTGTCTCAAGCATGACATCAAACATTAGGTCGGGTCCTCATTGCGATCAAAGTGGGTGACATGGTGGCCGTCAGCAATTCAGGTTGCAGGGCCGAAATATTAATGGGGACTCGATGAGTGACCTGCCACCAGTGGTAAGTGTATTTTTGCAATAGTCCTAGCTTGCACCCAGTCATCACTCTGTTATAGAACTTCTAGCTGATAATGACCACTCTATGTGCCCAATATTTGCATTCATGTTGATATATCAGACAACATTGATTTGGACAAGTACCTGGGTTGTGCACACTATATTGTAGCATTGTGACATAGTAATTGCAAATTGCATTTAGTTATAGTTGACGTTTCCCTCGTCTCCTCTTTCATATGTATGTTGTGAAGCCCTCTCCGATCAGATGTACTCCAAGGACGCATGTCAATACATTACAATTTCAAGCCCTCAGACTGCATGCCCACCCAGTTTTATGTAATGCTACGCTACTAGTCCGGTCCGTACGCCAGTGCAATCCTTCAGACCTATGCGGAGCATCGCCTACGCAATGTGGCCTTCTTCGTTTGGAAGCCTGATCTAGATTTCTAGGGGACGGTTCAATACCAGAAGAATTAACAGGAAAATGATAAGTACATTACGGGAATCGTCCCAATCTGTGTTGCAGGGATCAATGGACCACAGGTATTCTGCAACGGCGAAGTTACGGCGTTCGAGCGCGATATAGAGGGGCATGCTGCCAAAAGAATTTCTTTGGAGAAAGTCACAATTACGATTAACCAAGAGTTTCGTGATTTCCAAGGCATCATCCTCTGTGTAGTATGATCGTAACACGACATGGAACAGTGAGTCACCATCCGGCGTGGATCCGTGGACATCATCGCCACTTTCGACTAGGAAGCGGAATAAGGATGCATTAGGTGGATGGCAGCGCCTCTTCCAGCCCCACAAAACACGCCTCTGGTCATCCAAGACGTTGAGTAACGATCTCGACGGAAGAGGAACGCCAACTTGAGAAACCAGGTATTTTGTGACAGAAACATAACCATGCTCAATAGCGATCTGGATGACAGACTTTCCCTGAGAATCCAGTTGAAGGGGGTCACAGCCACCCGCAACCAGGTATCTTGCAATTCCCAATGCGTCTTCTTCGTCTAACTCTGACTGAAATGCAAGATGGAGTGCCGAGTCCCCGCTTATGGTACATGCTTGGGCATCAGCTCCAGTATCGATTAGGAAGTGGATCATAGGTGCTTTAGACCTTAGACGCTGAAACCTAGGCTGGGGCGAACTCAGTGCAATGAACAATGCGCCGGGTGGAAGAGGTACGCCGAAATTAACGAGATATCTTGCGGTGGAAGTGCGGGCCCGTTCGACAGCGGCTTTAAAAACGGCAGCCATAGAAGCAGGATCTCGGAAGGGGTCACAACCGCCCGCGACCAGGACTTTTGCAGCTTCCAAAGCCTCATCCTCGTTACAGTCCTCGCAATCGGCCAGCAGCGTGAGATGGAGTGCGGTACGTCCTTCTTTGGTGCATGCATGAATATCAGCACCGTTGTCGAGTAGGAGGCGGAGGATTGATGGTTGCCCTTTGGCTTGATTGTAGTGATTGGATGATCTCGAAGCAGTAAGTAGTGAGTCTTGTGGTAAAGGGATGCCAAGAGAAAGAAGATATCCGACAACAGGGCCCCATCCCGGTCGTTTATCGCCCCAACGTCGATATCCTCGTCCTCGTCCCACCTCGAGACCGCCTTGGATAGCGATGTCAAGGGGTGATTGTCCATAGGAATTGACTTGGAGGGGATTGCAACCATTGTTGACCAACATTTTTGTAATTTCTAATATCTTTAGAAGTGGAAGTCCTGTCGCAAACAAAGTGTGATATGGCGAGTCTCCCTTTGCAGTGCACGTGTTGATGTCTGCTCCATTGCTAACAAGGAAGCGGATCCTGTGAGCTGCATTTTCAGACCGCTGGAGCTTCGACAATGCAGCACACACAGAGTCACGTGGAAGAAGAATGCCCATTGAATGAAGATATTCTGCGGAGGAGAGATGCCCGTATTCAACAGCAATGCGGATTGGTGTCCTTCCGAAGGAATCAACTTCGAGAGGGTCACAGCCAGAGGTGACTAAGAGTGTTGTTACATTCAATGCTTCGTCCCCATAATTAATGAATTCTCGCAGTACAAGGTGAAGCGCTGAATCTCCTTGTGCAGTGTGTGCATGAAGGTCAGCACCGTTCTCGATCAAGAGGCAGTACAACGATGTTAAATCTGCCAATGCACTGTGGAACCTTGCCTCAGACGCAATAAGCAGCGAGTCCAATGGGAGAGGGATTCCAAGTGATAGCAGATATCGGATGACAGAGGGGTGACCGAACTTAATAGCGATATGAAGGGCCGATTGTCCAGAAGAGTTGACTTCGAAAGGATCGCAACCACCATTGATCAACAGTTTTGTGATTTCTAACATATCGGCATCCTTGCTACATTCTGACGATGCCAATACTGAGTGAAGGACTGGGCCTTCAGTTCCAGTTGACGATGTCTTGACATCAGCTCCGTTTTCGATTAAGAAGTGGACAATTGGTGCCACATTTCTGTTCTGAGCAGATGGTGACTTCAGAACAACTGAGATTGAGTGATCGGGGAGGGGGACGCCTAGCGAATGAAGATAACGTGCGACAGCGAGGTGACCACTCGAGAGGGCAACGTAGAATGGTGTCTCTCCGACTAAATTAGCTTTACGAGGGTCACAGCCATATCCAATCAAGCGTTTTGTCATATCGAGCATTGGTCCATCATCCTCGAGGAGTGGCCGCAAGATGGCATGCAATACCGAATCGCCACGCTGATCCTCCGCGCAAGCATGCATATCAGCACCATTCTCAATTAAGAGGTGGATGGTCGACATCAGGCGCCTGTGAGCGGAAGGATACGAACGTCTCACAGCATTAGAACATAACACGACACAGAGTGAATCGAGTGGGAGGGAAAGGCCCAGAGAAAGAAGGTATTTTATGATGATGGGGTAGCATAGGCGCAGAGCGACGCGAACTGTCTCTTCCGAAAGCTCGCCTGGATAGTAGTATTTAACCGAGAATGTGGCGACTGCCAAAGCATTGTCTTCACCGCAGAACTCGGTTGCGGAATCCAACAACAACCCAGGTCGGAAAGGGTGGTTGCCAGTATTCAGGGAACCGGTGCCAACCTGGATCAACCTCCGCATAATAGCGACGAGGTCTTGCTCGGAGAAACCAACCCTCAGATAGGCACGAAACAACTGTACAATGTCCAGGACATTTACGTCATTGACAGCCTCCACAAAGTCATCAGTGTTCAACAGCATTGTGTAGATTGAAGTGGGGATATAGTCATATATGTCCTGCGAGAGTTGTCTGAAAACGCTGGTGGGAACAGGGCTCTCTTCCGCAAGGTAAAGCGCGACTATGCTCGTATGACCGCAGCTCATAGCGACCTCGATCGGTAAAACTAGGTGCTCGACATCCATTACCCAACCTTTGCAGGATAAATTGGCACCTCGCGACAGTAGAACACGAGTATGTTGTTCTCGGTTGAAATACGCCGCATATATCAATGGATTCGTGTCTTTCTTGGGCTTCGGCGCGGAGAGGGACAGATAGGAGTGTAGGATTGAAGCTGGAGCAAGAGCGACAAGAATATAGATAGGGAGGTCGTGCTTAGAGACGGGCCAACGGACAGCAGCGGACCCCCAACCTACTTCAGTAATAGTAGAAAGGCAGATGTTATCCCACATGCACCAATGTTGCTCGATAACGTTAGCGAAGGCTTCTATGTCGTGGAGGACAAGTGAAAATTGTGACCCAAGGTGCTGGAAGTGACTGAGTGCGTCACTCATAACATAGTCACGAAGTGGCTGCGGTATGGGGATCACGTAGCCGAGGTGCTTATTGTGTTCATTACTGCCCCGGGAGGTGTCCACGAGGGTGCCACCGGAATTGCTCGCCTCTCGGAGGCGGCTAAGGCAAATAGAGATATAGCACATGCACGATCGCACGAGTTGTAAGTGTGCTCGCTCCCAATTAATGTGGTGCTTCGGGAGTTGGGCGTAAGAGACCTCCCCGATAAGGTATTCCTGCATAAATAGCTCAGGGTGCTGCAACGCTACCGCCGTGGGTTGTCTTAGCTCACCTTGACGCTAAAATGGGAAAGAATAATAATCTCTGTCTCCTCGGAATAGGCCACGAGGCTCCCACACGCATCCAACAAGGCCACCTTGTGCATCGGTCCTATGCTGAAATCCATAACTCGGTCTTCGAGGTCGATCGAGAGGCCTTCCATGAGTTCCTGTATCTTCAATGGCCGTAGCGCCGCGACAAGCCAGACTAGAGCACGTAGAGCAAGCTGACCATCCCGAGTCTTGATGTCAATCGCGCGTAGAACCCTTTCGTACGTTTCGTCCAACCCTTCTGGGAGATTCGTGAGGGCTTCGTGGACTTCCTTCATTGTTGCACATCGATTGAGTGTATCGATGGAACATTCCACCCACCGGAACCTGCAATATGCATAGATCAGCGTGAGAACTTAACGAGACACTTGCACGTACATTCCATCTGCTCTACAGCACAAAACAGCATGGATCTCTGTCTTAGTGTCTACATCAAGGTCTCTTAACCTTCGGCGGGTAGCAAGTTCTCGGGTAACGTGTAGCGCGATATCAGCGGACAATTCTTCCACCATGTCATCCATCGAAATAGACGAAAAACCAGTGAGCCTACTCTTGATCACCTGCAATGGACGGCTGGTCACAAAAAGTCGCCCATGACCTTGGAGGGCGATGAGACTTTTCAGAAGGTCTTCGATATTTTTGCATTCGTCAAGCGCATCTACGACGATAAGAGGCCGCTGAGCGAACAACCCTGCAGCCCTGGAAACAAAACCAGCGAGTTCCTTAACATTTTCCCGCGTGGCACCTCCCCGGTCTTTTGCGTAGACGAGATCGTCAAGCAAGCTACCAAGGTCACTTGCATTGTCAGGGAGTTGACGCAGAAGCTGAGAAAGCAATGAACGAAGGACTTCCGAAGCGTTCGTGGAACGTTCATTCCGGAAATCGCAGTAAAAAAAAGCAAGAATCCCTCCTTTCCGTTGGAACTTTTCTAAGGACTCGATGACAGACGAACTGGAAGTCAATTCAGTGCCAACCGATTGTGCAATGTCTTCCACCCACGCTAATACAGATTTTCCTGCACCAGCTATGATCACAGCGATATGAGCGGGGTATCTTGATGAATGTCAACAACCTCACGTTTGCCTCGCAGCCACAAGGATGAGGTCTCGCTGTTCCACCATGTTTTGTACTGGGTTGTGTCAAAAAGCCACTCGCACGTATCAGGTTGACGAAGCAATAAGGTCCTGTCTTGTTTTTCTGTACAGTTCAGTCCATCAAGCCACTTTGAAATATCATCCAAGGTCTTTCCTAGGAGCGCCGGGGGTGTCAATTACGTATGACCTTCAGAGAGAGTTTAGAGTAATTACCATTCCTCTTCCCCCTTTGCTTGTCGGCTGGAATCTCTCTTGCTGTCCCTGTTTGTAAAGGTAGGTCTGGTATACTCGCACTGGATTGATCAGTGAAATGTCCATTCATGGTGTTATCAAGACCTTACTCGGTGTTTGACTGAACGGCGAGCGGTATTTGTAACTGGGTGTCGGTTTGTTCAGTATTGATTTGAGATTGAGATTGGGGTATATTCTGGGTAGTGCTTTCATTGTCCCTGAAGAATACGCTCAAGCACTAATCCCAAAGCACCAAAAAAACCTACAAGGATGTTGTCGAGAATAGGAAATGAAAACAGTCCTTGAACGAATGCAGTAGTTCGACGGCTTCTTCAATCCTATCTTGCGCAGGTTGACCCCCCCAGGGGTTGAACATAGTCCAAAAGGAAGCGCCAGTCTGGAGTAACTTGATCATCCCAATCAACGTATCCAGACAAATTTGGGGCTCCTCAGTACAGAACCAGTCTTGTAATCTGATGTCGAACTCGGGATCATCAGTAGATGATGACTTTCCAAGAATGTCTGCGAACGTGTTGCATGCAACTGATATGCGACGCATGTCCTTTTCCAACTGGAAATGGACCCGTGGAATGCAATGCGATCCCCTCCAGTCGGCATATTTGCTTGCAGCGGTGACGACCTGTTGGGAAACTGATGAAATTTTGAGAAGAACTTTGCGAGAGCGCTCCATGGCGCGATGGCGGCCGAAAGGAAGACGAGCACATTACATAATTAGCGTCCTTACAGCAGTGTGCGAATGAAATGAGATTGGGTGTGAGAAATTTTGAGGCGCGGCAATGGTCGACGAAAAAGGAAATCAGAAGCGACGGACTACAGGCCTACACGTCTATGATGGTCAATCGGCAGATCAGCGATGACCTCAAAGAGAGCGTTCTCGATCTCTGGAACCATGGCTGGGCCCTTAAAGACATCTGCGAGGTTCTAGGAGTCTCAAGAACTAGCTGATACCGATGGAGGAAGATCGTTGCAGAACACGGAAATGTCAATCGGCCACCATCTCCCTGCTCCCGCAAGCCTGAGGTGGGGTCTTGATGGTAACTTGATGGTGAGTTTCGCGACATCGCCGGGGCCTTTTGCAGCTGTATTGGCCTCGGTAGTCTTCGCCGCTGTGGTACACCTTGTTGGAACATTACGCTTTTTCTTTGCCTTTGCCATGACCGACTTAGTATGACGCGCGATAACGGCTCTACACCGATTTCCTTTTTCGTCTGACCACTGTAAGAAGGCTGCAGTAAAGACCAGATACTCAAACATAGACAAAAGAAACCTGAAGTCAGCTTTCAAATCTCCCATTCCGTTCAGCCGTATCTAACCAGCGATCTTCTGCGACGGCCTCCACGTTACCTTGACTGCTGAAAGTGTACAAGTCCAACGCAACGACTAGTTTGATAGCCAGCATGGTCCGAGTCGGATTTTGCAATCTTTAAGCTTCATATCTTTTGCTTCATTATCATGATGCGCGCAACTTAGACATACTAAGGATCTGCAAATCGTCTAGCTAGACTGCAGTCCTAAAAAAATCATAGACTCTTGGGGTTGTCTTCAATGGAAGTGGAAAATGTTACCGTCACCGTCGAAAGGGAGGTGTAAAATAAGTAACATGGTCAAAGTGGAGGGTACTGAAGATCCAACCGCTGTTGGTGAGTAGCTCTCTTTAGATATCCACGAGCACTACTCTCTCACTTTGGCAAGTCGAGGGAATCCCATTACAGACAGAACGTCTGACAATATACCCGACTTCTTGAACAGATTCGAATTTCTTACCATACTAGGACTGAACTGTGGAAGCTTCTCAAGGTGAGCTTTTCATCTTTGCACCAAAATCTGATTGCGCATTGGGATAAGTAAGACACCTGCTTATGGACTGGAATCACCAAACGATTCTCTACTTTTCCAAATGGCTTGCGGTGATCCGTACCATAATCCTGAAGTCGCTTGAATAAGAGACTGTTTTGGTATGGCGGGCATAGGCGTGTTTTCATCTAGTAAGGAGGCGATGGTGAACAATGCTACAGGAGTGATGGGGGAAGATACTCCTACCGATGGCTGAAAAGTAATTGCATTCAACTTTTGCCAAGTATTGAGTATGGACGGCATTGCGGTCCCGAAAAGCCAGTAAGACAACTTGAATTTGTGTATGGTGTGACGGGGATTGACTTGTACATGATAGTGAAAGTCCAGGGTCGCGTGCAAATTGTTCTAACGGTATAATGACAAAAATAAATCAAACCTCTGCGAAATACTATGGGTCCCACTCTAGCAAAGGCAACCCTTCCAGATCTGCGCTCGGAGACATAATGTCCATGTTACTCTTGCGACGTTTCTGAAATGGGTGTAAATTGGTCAGAACACCTAGTTTACGCACAGACATACTTGATGAAATAGAAGGTTTGAAAATTCACCTGTGGTGCTAGATGCGCGAGGTTATGTCCTTCATTATTGCTGACGGTGGTAGCTCGACTGTTGCCCATGGTGCTCCTGCCCAACCTGAACCATGAGATCTGGTCCCACACCGCTCGTGCCTTCTGTAGCCAACCCCAAGACTCAGACACTACTGCCTCTGGGAGGAACTCGGAGCCTGGTTGTGCGCAGCCCGCGTCATCCACTTCGTGCATCATATAACCTGTTAACAGATCATAGAAGGTATATTCCACCTGCCAGCCTGCAATGAGATACAGAGCGAGAAGGACGTAGAGCAACACGAGAGTTGGGTGGGTGACTACCGCAAGCAAAGTCGGGTCACCAAAATCTAAATATCGTGATAGATTCGGAGTGAGCATAGATGTGTACATAGCTAGACAGAGAACATTCACACACCGATGTGAAAAACTGCAGGTGACCGCGCCTTCCACAAGAAGGCCATCAAGGTGACTAGGTATGATGTCCAAAGCACCAGGCGAATTATGTTGACAAGCTGAACTGCGTATACTGCTGCAACCATCCCAATGGCTGTGAGAATCGAAGGTACAGAGGCTAGGATAGCCCACTGCTTGAGGTAGAATCGAGTTTGATTTGTAGGGGGGAGGGGGATGCTTGTGTCCGGCGAGTCAAGGATAGGGGTGTTTGGCAGGGGAAGATTTTGGAATAGTGGGAGGAGACCCATCGGCAGGAAGTAGACGTAGATGAGAAAGGAGATGGCAACAAATTGAAGGAGAATAGATAATATCCTCGAGTTGCTAGGCATTGCTGAGCGTTGAGCTTGGGTCAATGGAAAGTTGTCCAAATAGGGGGACTGGTTTCTAGTGTTTGTCATGTCAGCCTCAATTCAAACAGCAGCACGTGCAAGTTATTCTTCAATATTACTGTAAATTAGTACGGGTCAATGTATGCACATTGTTCAAGTTTGCTCGCTTCGTACACCGGCAAGCGGAATCTTATCATCATTACCTCCCCCGGCACAGGGACACAAATAACATGGGCATATCAAAGGACATCACTGCATGCAGCACCGCATCTAGTAGTGAAGTCACGGTTTCTAGCCAATAGTAGCACTTTCGAACAGTACAATACCCATGCAACTCGCACCAGGTGACACCGTTATTATCTGTTCTCTCCCACATCGCACGATACTGTCTCCGCACTGCCACAAAGCCAGGCAAAAATTCATCCACTCATTGCCGTTTCCTTTCATGGCATCCCGCTCCTGATCCTCATACGGATCAAGGGAGCGCCTCAGAGATCTTCCACTTTATTTTCAATAGTCCAGAGCGATGTAACATATTGCAACGTGGGACATATATCGCTTAGAAAGGCTGCAATCGAAGCTGGATATTCCAGTGTAGACGAGACGAAGTTGGCGCGTTGACAATGGCTAGCAATTCTGTCGCCCAGCCGCCATGATGGTGAAATCGAGGAAGGTGGGATGTCAACCTCGCTAAGGTCCACAGCAAGGGCAAACTCGGTGAGTGAAGGGCAGCGAGTAAGAAGTATGGTTAGTCCCCGGTACGTCATCCACAATTGTATTCCCCACCCGCACGACGCATTGATAGAGAGCCTGAATAACTTTGGCCAGTGCCTCGCCAGTACCTTAATTGCATTGTCGTCCAAGGAAATCTCACGTCTCACATCAAGTGTGAAATGTCCCACATTGGAGAAGGCAAGAAGTGGTTCGAATGCGAACAAGTTGATCTGTGGACGATTTCCACTTCGCCTACCATCCTCAACTTGAATGGCTAGCGAGATGCCGGAGAGCCACTCTGGATCACAAGCGTTGGCCAGTGCAAAGAAGAAGAAGTGCAACTCGTCAGGGGTAGGAGATGGGTCCTTCGGCAAAGTGAATGACATCTCCTGGAGACTGAGGCGCATGATTTCCTAGAAGGATATCAGCATTTACAGTTCATTGTCACCGAGTTTCAGTTTCGAGGACCGGAGAGATCGGAATGCGTGAGGTGTCCGGTGTGGTCCTATTTTGACATCGGGAGGGTGGTTCGCGAAACGGATGGTACAT
>JBBPUM010001167.1:0-10411 GCA_038094695.1 Chiua aff. virens | reverse complement strand
ATATAAACTGGTATCCCCATCTGGCTCTCGTCGCTCCTTGCAGAATGTTTCGCACACTCGCATCCTTTCCAGAAGAAATCCTTTCGCGCATACTCGCCCTCTGTCTCGAAGACTCGTCCCCTTTTCTCCCTCCCAGGCATCGCGTCGCGCCTCTCCTCGTCTCCCGGCAGTTCTTCCGCATCACTTCCCCCCTTTTGTACCATACTCTCCACTTTCGTTCTCCCCGCCAAGTCAACGGAGCGCTCGACACTTTTATTCGTTACCCCGCTCTAGCCAATGCCGTCCGCCGACTCGTCTTTGACGCCATATGGCACGACTGTGCTCGCGTCCTTGCCCTCTGTGACTACGTGCAGGTCCTCGACATTGCACTCGACATTGGTCCCGGTCCGAACGATCTCGATACAGAGGCGTTTTGCCAAGTTCTCGAAAGACGGCATTCCATCAAGCACCTAACGATTCGGAAGGACCCCACCGTCTACCTCACGCACCCGCGCCCTTCGTACTTCCTTCCGCGGCTCGCACAGGCAATCCATCACTGGACCGAGTTGGTAAGTCGGTGGCTGATGTTAGCTGGACGGTTGAGCTTGACGATGCCGTTCCCCTCGCAGGAGACAGTCCATTTTGCGTTCGGCGTTTCATATTCGTTGACCACGACGCTTCCTCTTGCGCGGGCGCTGAGCACCGCGCCGTGTCTCCGTGCAGTCCGCACACAGGTTCCTGCCGTGTGGAACAATTTTCTTGCCGTCATCTCGACGAACCCGCGGCTAGAAAAAGTAACACTGTATGAGGAATCAGGGTCGGGCATGATACAGAACCGCTCAGCGGTGATTAAAGGAGGTTTATTCTGTGAGGATATTGAAGACGCGATTTTGGGCACTGGGATGTATATGATGGAGGCAAAGAAGCACATGAGGCTTTCGGAACTTATCAGAGCCGGGACGTAAGTGTCGCCTCGCTTTTTGGAAGGCTTCTTGTGTGGAGCGTGGCTGACGGCTTCTCTCAGATTCATCATTCGCACGAGAGCGCACACGACGATTGCTAACCTATCGATGCCGACCGCTGGCGGGACGCCACTTGGTACCGTCAGAGCCAAGGAGGTGGCGGTTGAGTTACTGGGAAGTAGTTCTGGCACGGCGATTACCCAGCCATTTGGTGTGACCAGACGGCATAGCACATATGATTCACGAAGCTGAGAAAAGAAGAGGAAAAGTACAAAAGAAGATGGGTGAGCGTGGCGTAATGCTGAGATTCCCAGTTTTACACGTCGCAGGTCGACCTAGATGCCTAATGCATATTTTCTTCCTATTCAATCATTGGGCCTGTGCGGTGGCAGTCAAGAGTACCCGAGATCGGATATCCACCAGTTGAAATCTGATGAATAATCAGCCCGAACTTGGCGGGACAAGGGAGTGAGGCAACACGGCGTGAGTCCGGAAAAGGTCGTCTGCGGGGCACTAGCGTGTTGTGACCAAACCAGCTAATTCTTGGCCAACGCCAGCACATGCTGTTCGGAAGGTGAACAAAAAGAGATCAACGATGTTTGCGTGTGCATTGTTCAAGTGGTTAAGGAGTAAAACCGCCTAGGGCCTGACGTGAACCCCGACACTCCTGGTTCCATTGACAACTGTCTCGGTAGCACGAGTGGTCATGTGGGGGTGCGTCAGCGTCTCCGGGGAAGACGTCAGATTGATGGAAGTTGTCAAAAATACAGTCAGCAGAAAACAAAGTAGCATGAGAGGTTTGCGAACGCCGACTGGGCCTCGCCCTGGAGCTACATATTTGATATGTATGTTGGCCCAGTGTCAACAGGGACCAGGCCAGCTATTAGTCAACCAGACCTTGATGCTTGTTCTGTACATGTCTGTCGGGCGTGATGAGACTGATCTGGCGAGTTCTTGCAAGCTTGAGCAGAGCAAGGTCAATGTGAAAAGGCAAGGCTGTACATTGCTTGGACCTGTTGGCATGTGTCAAGTCAAACGCACCCGCCACTACCACGTCAGGCCTGGCGGGGAGGAGCAGCACATTCTCTCACTCTACCAACACTCTTAACCCTCTTCTCGCATCGGTCAAGCTGATATCCTTCCCATGAACTTTTTCAAGACCAAACCACGAACACCGCCAGACCTCGTGCGGGGCCTTCGGGATACCATCCCAAAACTTGACGCAGGCCCACCGAACAGCGAATCGAGAAGAAAGGTGCGTTCAGCCAAGCGGTGGTCGTCTTTCTGACCCATCGCGCCCTTCAGGCAAGCGAAGAAGTCTCGAGGAACCTCCAGGCCGTCAAGGCGATCCTCTTTGGCGACAGTGGTGTGTCCTGCCCACCTCTTTCGTTTCTCTTTAGTAAATCTATGCCGCAGCCGCCGAGCCCGTCCCTGAACTGATCGCACAGCTCGCCCAAGAAACTTACTCCACCGA
Organism: Chiua aff. virens; assembly: GCA_038094695.1. Lineage (NCBI taxonomy): Eukaryota > Fungi > Basidiomycota > Agaricomycetes > Boletales > Boletaceae > Chiua > Chiua aff. virens. Next base: position 7,996 of record JBBPUM010001167.1, on the reverse strand, counting down.
CCTGCTCCTCATCCTCGTCCAGAATATCGCACGCTTTGATTTCGAGGCTCGGAAAGACGTCGTGCAGATATTCAACAACCTCTTGCGCCGTCAGATCGGCGCCCGTCTACCTACCGTCGAGTATATCTCTGCGCGACACGAGGAAGTGATCTTCGCTGCCCTCGCTGGATACAGCAACGAAGACATCGCACTCAACACGGGCATGATACTTCGGGAGATGCTTCGACACGAGCAGCTTGCAAAGATCTTACTTCATTCTGAACAGTGAGTGTTGCTCGCGGTGTGTATGCACTGAGTGTTGTTGATCTCTGGGTTAGATTCTACTCGTTCCCGCATCACATCGAGACGACATCGTTTGGTGTCTCCTGCGATGCATTCGCCAATTTGAAGGATACCCTCACTCGACACAAGCCCATGGTGGCAGACTACCTGGATAAGAACTATGACAAGGTACGTTCTCTACCCGCCCACCCTTGTCATTTCCCGCGCTAACCCCGAGCAGTTCTTTGCATCCTTTACCACTCTCATCCTCTCCACCAACTACGTCACGAAACGGCAATCTCTCAAACTTCTCGGCGAGATATTACTTGATCGGGCCAATTTCAATGTCATGACACGTTATATCTCCGAGGAAGCGAACCTCAAGATGATGATGAACATGCTGCGCGACAAGAGCAAGAACATTCAGTTCGAAGCGTTTCACGTCTTCAAGGTCCGTTTCGTCCCTCTACCGTCCGGTTTTTGACGCGCTTGACCCCGTCGCACAGGTTTTCGTTGCTAATCCCAAGAAACCACCTCAAATCGAAGCAATTCTCCGGAGAAACAAGGAGAAACTACTCACTTTTTTGAAGAACTTTCACAATGACAAGGAAGACGAGCAGTTCAGCGTATGTATACACCCGCCGTATCTTACGTGGAATGATCATCTAAGCCTATCTCCGCTAGGACGAGAAGCAGTTCTTGATTGTCCAGATCCAGAACCTATAGCCCCAGTAGGGGTTCAACGTCGCACACGTCGCATTCTTGACCGTCTTCACGGGGCTATTATTTGCCTCATACCATTCTAATCTGCTTGTGACCGCGCCAACAGGATCTTTTTACACGCATACAACCAACTATACTTTTCACACCCACGCCCACACACCACCCGATAGGTCGGACCTGCATGGAAGCGTTGTTATCTCATATAACGTATCATACCCACTTCCACGTACCGCTGACCCAAAGACACTGTATTCATCTACCATAGTGAGAGGGCTAGCCCTCTCGTCCAGCTTACGCACTTGACGTGTCGACACACTTTTGCACTGTATTCTCTCCTTGGCTCGTTTTCTGATCCTTTTGATCTTGATGGTCTCGCCCTAGTATAGCTAGGTAGATAAGCTTGTATCAGGTGTGAGTTGAGTGCACTCTTGTTTATCCGACGGAAACGGCTGCATAAATGACGCGTACGATTGGCAAGCATGACTTTGCTATTATATAGTAAGAGCGTATGATCGGGGCAAGTGTCCCGGGCTCACAGTCAGCGTACCTGACTGCTACCATAATTTGGTGGTGCGGGCGACGGACCGGAGAACCTCAAGGAACGCTCGTGCGGCATTCATGCAATTCGATCAAGGCGGACCTGCTACCCGCAAGCTCGGCCAAGTATCCGTGTGGCACCCCGATGGGATCGTATCAGCTATTGTGCGCACGGGGTGAAGGTCACTGAACATGCGTTCACCCGCATGGTATCGAGTCGATTGCCATGTGCGTGTGGGGACGAAGTCCTCCTTTGCGATACGGGGCGTCAAACCATCCACTCCAGCGCGTGCCTTCAAAGTCTGACCGTTCCATGGCGGCCAACCTTGGCCAAGGGTCACGACATGAGCCACCTGCCGGACAGGTCCCAGTTTGCATGCTTACCGACTGCGTCGTCGATCGACCGAGGAGAATGAGTCAAAAGATGACGATCACCAGCCTCCGAGCCTAATCGAGTAGACTATCATAGATCTATCATGTCAGACGCCTCTCCTATGTTTAGTGGAGTGCAACATGTGGCAATTGGTCCGTGGTGGATGGCATTTGAAAGTTAACTAGGCTCATCAAGGGAAGACACGGCGTACGAAGATATGCTGGAGGTGAAGTAACGAGACCATGGACGACTTCTGCAGGTATATGCATGGGGACCGAGGAGCGCTACCAACGGTCTGTCAGGTAGTATGTGTTACAGATCCATAGGCGCGTTTAGTGTGCGCGTTTAAAATAATGAAATTTACGCTGGGAATGAACTGTTCAGTCAGTCGACACGACGAGGATACGATATAATTGGGAAACTGGTTTAGGCGACGTCGTAATGAGTAGACCTGCGCATTGAGGGCATGCGATCGAGATGAACAACGGATTACGGTGTCGATTCACAATCAGAATGATACAGGACAAACAAACTAATACGTTCTGTCTTTTGCGCGCTCCATAGCTGTAAAAAAACGATTGGCAACGTGAACGAGCAAGCATCCCAGCGATGACGCACGATTATAGTGTAGGAGCTTTTCGATCAAATCAACGTGCGTCAGCACCATACGCCGACAGCAATATCGCTTTAATTGTAGTGCGTCTAGAGCATCCCTGCGTGAACGTTCTGGTTAGGGAAGAAAACGAATCAGAAGTGATTCTAACGAACCCTTCGCTCGTGTCGTTTGCGAGTAACTCCAGGTACGCGTTCCACTTGTCACCAATGACTTTGCCACATGTGAAGCACCTGACTGGAATGATCTGCTCGCGAGGGTGGTTACGGGCTGACTTTGAGAGTATTCAAGTTGACTTACCATGGTCCAAGCGTGACGGTCGACGTTGGAACAGAGTCTCGTTTTTTGAGTTTGCGCAAGTTTGTTTATACCATTTTGTAATATGGCACTTGAAGGCCATCTTCTGGCAAATAAACTGGCGAAAATCGTACCGCCGAAAATAACCTAGTTCTGGTGAGTAGCAGGTCAAATTTAATTGGTTAGGCCAGCTCTCCGGAGCTAATAGGGCCGGGTTTAAATACAACTCGGAAAAAGCGGAAAAAGGGCTTTCGTTTCGAGATTTAAGAACAGATTTCCAGTGAGGATGCGTCTAGAGAGAAGCCTAGGCTGTGGGTTAGCTTTACCGTGAGTCCGCGGCGCCAGGACGGGTCCGGGAGCCACGAGTCAAACGGCGAATACAAATGATGAAATGCGTAGACATTGGGGACTCAGAGTAGTACGACCAGAGGTGAACCATGGCTACACGCCCTTCCCATTGACTGGCTTACTGCGTATCACCATTTACTCTGCTTTAGGCCATGTCCACTCTCGCACCGAGTCACACCGGGGGTTGAGCAGGACTCTCCGAGTTCCCCGAATGGATGGAAGTAACCCTCTTTTTTGACGTTTCAACCTGAATCGCTCATCGCCTCCATTCTTACATCACGCCACCAAAGTACTGGAACTGATCTAGATTGGTTCACACGATACCTCATCCATCATATCAAGCCAAACTTGTGTATGAATTTACGTATGGTAAGTATGCGATACACTTGATGTTCTCTTACATTCTTGACCAATCCTTGATGCTCTTGGGCAAGCCTACTCGCTCGGGCCTGCAGTATCCAACTTTCTTATTACAACGACATCATCCCTTTTACCCTCGTTTGATCTGTAATATGAGCTTATTCACCGGACAGAGCCGCTCTTTGATTAGCACTCTACCGCTCCGTTGGCATTGTCATGGCGTCCGCATAGCACTCGACATGACATGTGTTTGGAGAGCGTGGCGTGCATGGAGATTACGAGGGCTATGTCGAGATCAATTAGCCACTAAGCTGTCTAGCGTGTGCTCACCCGACTTTCTCCGGTCAAGTCCAGACGGCTGGTGGGACGTGGGTGTCGCACCCTAATCCACTGTCGAGGGTTGCGCGATCGTCTCTATTTTCGTTTTCGTGGAAGTGATGATACGCGGACAAAATTGCCTGCACGCAAGAATATTGTTTGTTGTGATCATTGCGAGGTGTGCCAGAGACGTGTTTCGGTCGATACAATTGACATGTTTCGTAGCGAAACCGTGCAGGTTTTGTGCATCCACTGGCAACGTACAAATGCACATTATGACCATTTACAGTCCAGTCAAGGGGACGCATGGGCGCGCCATGGACAAAACCAACTCCCTCGATCAACCTCCAGAGCAGCGCGACCGGCGCGTATTGATGGTGGTGTGAAGGTGGGAGGAAAGTTCCTCGCGAATCTGATCACTGGTCACTCCTCTTAATCATCCCGCAGGATAATTACAACCACCTTACCACTGGCCATTTAGAGTACGGGGTGAGTGTAAGCCAACACACTAGACGGAACTCGGAACAGCTCGTAAGTGCCGTGACTTTGTTGAGTGAACGTGACCTGACTGGAGTTCCAGCGGTCGCCGCGCTCGAAAGGAGGGTGAATCGTCCCTACCACACGTCAATAGATTCATACCGAAAAAACAAATGATCTATGGAGATTACCGCCAGTTGTCCGAGATCCACGTCTCACACGGACTTCACATTAATCTGCAGATCATTCGTACGTCCGTGGACGACATGGACAACTGCCTGCGTGAAGAATCACACGTCGATATGTGTATCCATACCTCTTTTGGACTTCAGCGCAAGTAATCCCAAATGGAGCGACGACCGGAAGGCCGGCAGGGCTCGATCAGATGCTTGATCATTATTGCGCTATCGCCTATGTAAGTGATCTTCGTGAAGCTGGTTCTTTGATGTCTCACACTGCCTGTAAAAATTCGGATGTCTGAAGATTTTGCTTGGGTTTACGGCAGATGCGTGTAAAGCAGTGTTAACCAAGCCCAAGGATGACTTCTTGGCATCGTTTTCGTCGCTGAGCACTGGGACAAAGGCAAACTCGGAGGGCACTGAGGCTGACCAAGCCAACCCGTGCCAGCCTTGACTCAGACCTCATGCTCGATGTGCATACTGCACGCATCCCTCAATCGGAATCGATCAAGGTGAATACAGTGGCAAGATTGACCTGCAGAGAGCCAAGCTGGAACGACATTTACCCCTAGCTGTACCTGTCTCGGATATCATAGCTGTATATGGCCAAGCGTACCGTTTTCCAGAATATCACAAGAGAAGAGATGCGGCCGTGTGCGGTGATGATGGAAGGATCGCTTGACGAATTGAAGCTGAAAGCGATATCACTTTAGGTCGGGAAAACTGACAGCCGGATCAGAAGCCATAAGTACTGGCACTGCAAACTCTTGGCAATGGCGACTTGGAGGAAATAGAACATTTTACAGCCTTTCGAATGTAGAAGGCAGATTCAATTGCGATCATCATGCTGGTACCACAAGCATCGTAGTATTCGGTTACTAATCTGAACGTTGCTAGTGAACGTTGGGCTTGAACAAAACCGATCATGGCGTCATGATGCCGTGCTAACATTCTATTGCCGTCGCTAGTGACACAATCACTGACGCAAAATGAACTCAGTGACCTCTTAAACGGCAGCTTAAGCATAGAATTTCCTATCTTAATCTCCATTCCACTGAGAGCATGTCTTCCACTTTACAGTCTTCCCTCTCTGCCCTTCAGCAGAACAACTATATATCTCGTATGCTCGTCCACACTATTCTCAATCAGTCTCAAACCTCCTTACAGTTGCTATACTCGTCGCTGTTGGATATGACTACAGTAAGCAGGGGTTCCACTTCCTGCAGGGTCGTATGAACTGACCCACGGGCATCGCCAGTTCTCTTACTACCGAGAGAGGTACGAGAGCTTGTACACTCTCCGACTCGGATGTGAATAGAATGTCTCATCGATGTCAATCAAGGTTAAATACATATGGGCCCGTGCATACTCATCTCTGGAGGTGATATATTGCTGATAAGGCCGTAGAGCAAACCATGGACCTCGGTATCAACCATGTTCATTATTGTGCGTATCAATTTCTCAAGTTCATTGATACATCCTCCAGAAAGACTTTTGTAGGTTCGTTATTGTGGACTATTCACATTGGTGTAAGTTTCTGATAGTTATACATACTAAATCCTGACCTTGAACGTCCATCAGATTGCAATCCCTTCGTAAGTTTTGAGGCACAAGATATGAAGTGACTAGGCCTTAACTGCAGCGGAAGTGGGAAGCAGTTTCTTACCTGGTTCCACAGAGGTATATTTCATATATATAATATTCAGTGATAAATAAATTACTCACGCTTACTTGGGTTACCGCTCGCCGGTAGACGTACGTATTCCCTGACCCCACATATTGCCTTGTGACAGATCTGACATACTATATCAAACAGATGTGAGCCCTTTCTCGGAGTTACCTCGACCTTTCCATTTACTAGCGTTCCAAGGCCGGATATTTTTCATTGTCATAAGTTGGACATTCATTCTTTTTCTTGGTGCAGCTGATTGTGAGTGTGGTTGTGCACCTTGGATCAGGAAGTGAAACGGATGATGATGATTACAGGCATGATGATCCTTCGCGTATGGGCAATGTACAACCAATCGAGGCTAGTCCTTGGCACTCTTTTTGCTTTATTTTCGGTAGAGATTGTTTCCATGGCGGTAGCTTCTAGCTTCTACAGCAATCCAAAGGATGTGCAATGTACGTGAATGCTACATAGTTTGTTGCATAACATCATACTAACTAACAGTCAGATCCTGTTACCCAGTTACTGCAATATTCGTTTTGCTCGCAGCAATATCTGACGGTCACATTCGTAACGGCGACTAACGTTCTGCAAATTACATTTGCTGGGGTATTGTGCATTTTTGCAATCACTCAGTTCGTGCGGCAGTCACTCCAAATGTACCATGCAACGAGACAGTGGCAACTCAACCGATACATTAATCTGCTTGTTACACAGGGCATGGTCTATTTTTTTGCGTACGTTCCTGTTCCCATTTTCCCAGCTCTCCATTTACACAAAAGGCTACTTGGTACTGTTGGAGCTAACACGACTGTCCCGTTACAGCATCTTCCTTCTGAACTTCATCAGTGTTCTTGTTTCCTCAGGAATCTTTCAAGCTATCACCGGCTGGCCGCTTATATTACTAGCTATCGTGGAGAGCACGCCGGTGTACACTCTGACCCCTCGATTCATCATCGGCATACGGGAGATGTATGACCACGATGTTCGAGGTAGACGTGGCTCAGAGGGGATCGACATTGGGTTTGGTTTATCCACGGCATCAAGCCGCGGTGGTCCTTCCGGAGGGCCGATGACGTTCGCGGCGGGTGCCACTGTAGAGAGCGATTGCACGGAAAATGTAGAGGGGGTCGATGGACAGAGCGGGGGAAGAGGAGAAATTGAGTTGGTGCCGAGACATGAAAACGTAATATAGGTTGCTGAAAACTAGTGAGCGGCGTGAATGATTTGCTTCACTCAGTATTTTTTTTTGTCACCTATGTGTCTGCACTATATATATATCGTCGACGGTGTCTCAGGCTCTCACTGTACTACGTGCGAACAGATCTTTGATTGATTGATTATTTATTCATGTGCACGTACTTCTCGAATACATACGAGCTCTCTACTGAACATGTCCTTACAGGCAAGGTGAAAGAGCAGCTTGTGCGCCGACGCAACAGGGGGTCCAACATTTATTGTTGAACGTTGAAGATTTGCCCGCGACAACGAAACTACACTTTGGTCCTCGACAAAGATCGATGATCACTAAAATGGTAAAGAAAAGGTGTTTTGATAGCGCAAAGGTTCAAGCAAAAGGCAAGCCGAACGTACATGACATGTCCCCGAAAGGATGAGTTTGTCCAACATCCAGTCCGATTGTTCGGCATTGTGATGTATTTTGCAAGATTTTTTGGCTACAAAGCTCGTCCTGCGCAAGAGATGACCTGGAGCTTGACACCCCTGGCACGATTGAATAAGTCCTTGCAACATAGGCTGTACATAGCTACAAACATATTCCGCCTAGGTAACTACCAATGTGGTCAAAACATAATTAAAAACAAATTGACAAAATGCTCCTA
>JBBPUM010001166.1:0-10419 GCA_038094695.1 Chiua aff. virens | reverse complement strand
CTGTGATAGAGTCATTTAAAGGGCATACAAATTGGGTCAAATCTGTTGCCTGTTCCCCAGATGGCAAGTACATTGTGTCTGGCTCAGATGACAAAACCATCAGGATTTGGGATACAACCACTGGCCAAATTGTGATAGGTCCATTTGAAGGACACACAGATTGGGTCAGTTCTGTTGCTTATTCTCCAGATGGCAAGTATATTGTCTCTGGTTCAGATGATAAAACTGTCAGGGTTTGGAATGCTACTACTGGTCAGACTGTGGCAGGTCCATTTGAAGGGCACAAAGGCTGGGTCACATCTGTTGCTTGTTCCCCAGATGGCAAGTATATTGTCTCTGGCTCAGATGACAAGACTATCAGGATTTGGAATACTATCACTGGTCAGGCTGTAGCAGGTCCATTCCAAGGCCACACAAGTCAAGTCAGCTCTGTTTCTTGGTCCCCTGATGGCAAGTATATTGTCTCTGGATCTGATGACTCTTCTATCAAATTGTGGACAGTGAAAAATCTTTCTTTTTTTGGTGATCTACAATTCATGGAAGATGGTTGGGTCCAGTGTTCTGATGGTACTTGCTTGTTTTGGGTCATCCCTTCACACAGACAAGGATTCTCTCTTCCACTTCATTCTTTGACTATATCCTCCCAAGGTGTTTACCAAGTTGACTTTGACTTTTCTTTGTTTGGGAAATCATGGGTCTCATGTTGGCAATCATCTTAATAGTTGCTTGCCTGATTCACTCAATATATCAAGCTGAATACTGAAGTCCTCACTATTCTCTTCTGTGATTCCCACAATTTCCCACTATGTCATATTTTGTTTATGTGTGTATGGATAATCATTGAGGAATAAACTCTTCTACCTTGAATCTAAATTGGGTGTGCATACTGTCTCTCTGGTTCACCTTATTTTCTCATAGTGACTCATATACACACATATGACCTTGCCTTCATGTAGCTCCTGCATGTTTGTGATACAGACTCACAATACACATAAATGTGTTCTTAGATGAGTACAGTAAGTACAAGACAGTGTAGCTACCCTTACTGAGTGGTGCACCGTAAATGAACTGATAAGTCAAACAATCCGATTGTTAACATTGTCTATTGTCCATTTGCAACTAGGGAAACGAAACTGATGCAGTTGGCCAAGGTTGAATAGATGAAAGTTCCGTGACACTTACCACTGTAGGCCGAGTGTTGCATATCACCGGCAGTGAAGTAGAGCGTGTGTAGTTCAACCTGTACTGTTCACTTGCGACTCGCGAGTGGTGGACAGAGCACCTTGGCCACGAATATAAGTGGTTGGAAAAGGTCCAGAGTTAATTCGGCGTCCGAGTTTAGAGGATAGGTCCAGACGCTTCCTAGTACTTGTATTCCATCCACGCCCACCCACACTATCCAGCATGTCACCCATACCTGTTGTGCAGTCCAACACCCAAAAGCAACACTCGAAAGCCCTAGAGGCCACAGAACAAGTGTGACCAGCTTTCCCAAGTGTGAGGAAAGGCGGGTCCACTACAACCAGCACAGAACAGAAAGATCGGAGACAGAGCCTGTTAAAACGTTGCCCGCCGCTCTCAGCCCACCTGTCATGAGGTTCACCTACCCTCCAAAAACGTACAACGGAGTGGAGATACGCGATCGAGCGCACTACACAAGATTCTCGATGACATCGAGCAACAATACGGCTATATGAAGGGAAGGGTCAATGAGCACAAGGGTCACGACGATGGCCCCAGATTTTGTCTTGTCGGATACCGGGGTGTGAGAGGAAAAATGTGAGTAGCGAGAATTCTTGGACCTGATAATGCAGTGGGATGGCCCAAAGATGGCAGGATTTTCGGAAGGTACGGAAGAAGAGGTTGAGTAGTTCCACATCCATGATCCACCTCGGGCGACGATGCTGTCAGAGAAGGCATCCGGTAATCGGACGCACCACAAAGGGAAGTAGCGTCTTCACACACGGCTAAATTTGAGCTCGTTCGCTGAAATGAGGACATGTCAGAGCCATTCCGACAAACTGACCGTACTTGCATATGCCTCATGTGTACTATTTCAATGTAGTTTTTGTTCTTCTTTCCTTGCAAAATATACTACAAGTGACACAAGTTACTTACTGTGGGCTTTATTTCAGGGTTCCTGTAACGCTGGGGTTAGCAGGTCATTTCAAGTTGGACTGGGGTCGTACTAGAGTGTTGATATGAAGAGATTATCAAGGACCAAACGAGATCCAGGAACGTGGCGGCATAGGCAACTGTCCTCGAAGTGTTAAACAAATGAATTGGAGAAGTCAATGGTGACCAGCGGAGTCTTGCTAGTGGCCAGTGGCTGAATGATGACGGGCAGCAGGTGCAGAAAGCAGTCGCCAAAAGCCAAATCGGGAAGTCTTGAGAACTCACCACCGGCATGCAAACTTATAACCCGACATGTCCACATCCGACGACGAGGACGACTCATACATAGAGGTAAGCGCAATAAAATTGCTTGGTTTGAACGCTAATCCGCTCCAACTTCAGAATAACCACCGTCGTGCCAAGCGCCGAAAGACCAACACTGGGAGGGCCACCGCGTCCAGACAGCGTGTCGCACGCATATCGACGAACGTTTCTACTCTCGTCGACCTATTTCAACGCCTTCCGGTTGTTTTTTCCCCGCAACACCTCGGAAATGATGGCAGAAACGGGAACGAAAACCAAGCCCTGGAAGGCACCAAGAAGGTTTATGACGGGTTCGAATCGACAATGGAAGGATTGCTCCAAGAGTATCTCAAGGCGAGGTATACTTCGTGGGTCAAGTCGACTGAAATCATGCTTCCCGTGCGTCGTGACAATCAGTGCCTTCTGTTTTCCTGCGTGTTTACATTTGGGGTATTCGCCTGATCATCTGGCATCATCACAACACAGGATGATGATAGGGGCGGGGGCGGGGGCGGGGGCGAACTTCTTCGTCCGCTTTCTCGTTTTGAAACAGAGAGGATCACGGCACTGGCGAGATACCGTCTAGCAGGCCGTGTGGTCTCTTCTGCTGAATGGATCGCATTGCGCAAGTTGCAGTTGCAGCAGGTGTGCTTTGTTCATGAGTTGATCTGTGCTCTTCACATTTCTAATTTTCCGGAAAGGAACGATGGAGAGCGGGCATCAGACTGTCACCTTTGCTTGATATTGGCACACCTGCAACACTGACTCCACTTGACGTTCCACCGTCTACCCCCATCCCACAAGCGGTCTTTGATGCGCTACAAGTCATTCACACTACCCAGTATGAACATTCGTTCGCAGCTCGCATATATGGATACAAGCCGCGAGCGACACCCGGATTGATCGCAGTAGACTGGGAATCACATCCACCATGGATGCTGTTGATGGACGATATTCACGCCCATTACTCTTTCGCCCAGTAAGCCTACGTGTTTCTATGTGTTTGGTCGCGTTCAATTCATCTGATTTTCAGCCCTGAGAGAGTACCGGCTGGGAGACAGCGGTTGCCCATCACCTATGTCTCTCTCCAGCCGTTTCATCTGTGCCAAGTACATGATCTACTGGCACGAGTGTTTTGGGAGGGTATCGACGGTCAGGGCCTTTGACTTCTGATTTACTTGGACTCGATCGTTGATTATATCGGACGCTAGTCAGCGATGCATTGCACTACGCTCCCGAGCGATGTACGGTTATTGCGATGTACGGCCATCTGGTCGTTGGTGCTGCGCTCCTGAGTTCACCACAAGAAACATACATTACATATCTGGCTGTCAGGGCAGGCTGGGAGAATGCACAGATAGCGACGTGCGTTTCCAGTTCAATCACAAGCGAAGAATTTAATATCATTTTTTCTCATAGAACGATGTTGTACCACCTGATTGCACTTCATCCGCACCGGGATATCACCCTCCATGTTTCTGCCAACAATCCTGCAATGGTGAGTTGTTTGTTTACAGATTCTTTTCACTTTGTTCACACGATGATCCTTCTTCAAATTGGCTAGTTGTTGTACAACCGATTCGGATTCAAGGCGGAAGAGTTTATTGCAGGATTTTACGAGGCATATTTAGACATGTGCTCGAGAGCCTCTAAGAACGCGTTCCGATTACGTCTTCGTCGATGATTGTCCATACGCAAATCTGAGGTAGTGCCAGGTCAGGCTTGTCGCCAATCTAGCCGAGAGAGTCAGTCACGAAGTAGGCTCGTGATTAGCAGAGACCAGCTGTGGACTCAGGGATTGCGACATTGTAGTACAGTATGGCATACTGGAAACAATAGAAGAGAATAAGCAAGGCTTCATTTGGGTTGGTATATTGAGTGAATCAAGCAAAGAACTATTAGGATGACTTCCAACATGAGATCCATGATTTCCCAAACAAAGAAAAATCAAAGTCAACTTGGTAAACATTGTCAAAGAATGAATGGGAAGAGAAAACCTTTGTCTGTGGGAAGGCATAACCCAAAATAAGCAAGTGCCATCAGAACATTGAACCCAACCATCTTCCATGAATTGCAAGTCACTGAAGGAAGAAAACTCTTTTACTGTCCACAATTTGATAGAACAATCATTGGATCCAGAAACAGAATTGACTGCACTTGTGTAGCCTTGGAATGGACCAGCTACAGCCTGGCCAGTGATAACATCCCAAACCCTGATAGTCTTGTCATCTGAGCCAGAGACAATGTACTTGCCATCTGGAGAATATGCAATGGACATAACCCAGCCTGTGTGTCCTTCAAATGAACCTGCCACAGTCTGACCAGTGGTGGCATTCCAAATCCTGATGGTCTTGTTACTTGCACCACAGGCAATGTACTTCCCATCTGGGGAATAAGCAACAGACCTGACATAATCTGTGCACCCTTCAATTGGACCCATTATGGTATGACCAGTAGCAACATTCCAAACTCTGACAGTTTTGTCATTTGAGCCAGAGATAATGTACTTTCCATCTGGGGAGTAGGCAACACAGTTGACATAATCTGTGTGTCCTTCAAATGGACCTGCCATAATTTGACTGTGACCAGTGGTAGCATTTCAAACCCTGATAGTCTTGTCATCTGAGCTGGAGACAATGTACCTGCTATCTGGGGAATAAGCAACAAACCTGACATAGTATGTATGCCCTTCAGATGGACCTGCCATTGCCTGGCCAGTACTAGTAGTGGCATTCCAAACTCTGATTGTCTTATCTGAGCCAGAGACAATATACTTGCCATCTGGGGAATAAGCAACAGACCTGACATAATCTGTGTGCCATTCTAATGGACCTAACACAATCTGACCAGTGAGGCTGGCACTCCAAACCCTGATGACCTTGTCATTTGAGCCAGAGACAATATACTTTCCATCTGGGGAACAAGCAACAGATTTGACCCAATTTGCATTCCCTTCAAATGAATCTATCATAGTCTGACCAATGGTGGCATTCCAGACCCTGACAGTCACAGTCTTGTCATCTGAGCCAGAGACAATGTACTTGCCATCTGGGGAATAGGCAACACAGTTGACATAATCTGTGTGCCCTTTAAAAGGACCTGCCAAAATATGACCAGTAGTGGTATTCCAAACCCAGATGATTTTATCATCTGAGCCAGAGACAATGGATTTTCCATCTGGTGAATAAGCAACAGAGTTGACATGATCTGTGTGCTCTTCAAATGGACTTATCATAGTCTGACCAGTAGCAACATTCCAAACCCTCACAGTTTTGTCATTTGAGCCAGAGATGATGTACATGCCATCTGGGGAGTAGGCAACACATTTGACATAATCTGTGTGCCCTTCAAATGGACCTGCCACAGTCTGATCAATGGTAGCACTCCAAACCCTGATGGTCTTGTCATCTGAGCCAGAGACAATGTACTTGCCATCTAGAGAATAAGCAACAGATCTCACATAATCTGTATGCCCTTCAAATGGACCTACCACAACCTAGCTAGTGGTGGCATTCCAAACTCTGATGGTCTTGTCATCTGATCCAGAGACAATATACTTGCCATCTGGGGAATAAGCAACAGACCTGACCCAACTTCTGTGTCCTTCAAGTGGATTTGCCATGGTCTGGCCAGTGGCAGCATGCCAAACCCTGATGGTCTTGTCATCTGAGCCAGAGACAATACACTTGCCATCTGGAGAATAAGCAACAGACCTGACCCAACCTCTGTGCCCTTCAAATGGATCTGTCACACTCTGACCTGTGGTAGTGTTCCAAACTCTGATTGTCCCATCTTGTGAGCCAGAGGCAATACACTTGCCATTTGGGGAATAGGCTACAGACCTAACATTATCATTGTGGCCCTGCAGTAGGTGAAGATCTACTGGCCAAGTGATAGTATGCCCAGAGGTGACAGAAGCATGCTTAATTAATTTTTTTGACCAGAGCTCACAAAGTGGAGAGCTGGAGGGAGTCTGAGGCATAGCTGACAAATATAGATGAGGGGTGGACTCCTTCAGCACAGGAGCAAACAGCTGGATGAATTTGAATGCCTCTGCTGCTAGACTAGCAACTTCTTGGCTCTACAAAATTTTTACACACAAATTAGCAACCATAGGGATAAGCTCACCTTGGACCAGTGTTGTTGGATGATGCATGTCTCTAATGCTGACAAGATGGGGGTCACAGAAGAATGGGAGAGCAGACTGATGACTTCAAGCCAGTAAGGAAAGCAATTTTTGAAGAGGAGGGTAATTTCATTCACAAGAGCTGGGGTAGGATTGGTGTGTTGCAAATTGTCCATGTAATATAGACACGAGTATGATAAGTGGGGAGGGATGGCCTTGTTGACATGGTTTAGCAAGTTGGGAATATCACTGTTATGACAAGGGGTGTTATTGAGGTCACATATGTTGAACCTGAGCATATTTTGCATACAAGCAAGCAATGCTCGTCCAAGGAAGAGGGAATGGGAAGGTAGGATGGAAATATGGAATACTGAACTTCGGCTCTGATCGAGTAAAAAGTCACGGAAAGATGTATGGAGGGGCTGGATTGGTTTATCATCTACGAGTACGCCATCTAGCAATGATGCCATGGGTCTGAGTATAGCTCGGACCTTCACATCTGGAATGTTGTCGAAGGGTTGAAGGGCAAGGAGAGAGGAGAGGGATAAAGGTTCTCGGAGTGCAAGTATAATACTCATCACAGCCTGAAAGCGCTGTCTAGTGTCGTCACGTTGAAACAGACGATCGAGGATAGTCCGGTATAAGTTATCCAGAGGGTCGACAATCGCCTTTTGGTCATTTTTCAATATGTTCTCGAGCCCCTCGTCTGGAGTCTGTCCGATACCAGCACCTTTAATGAAACTGCAAGCAGTGGCGGCTCACTGAAATAGATGTTGGGAACGCTGAACGAGTAATCGACACCATTCATTGCGAGGCCAAGGTAATTCGAGTTCACGGTACAGATGAAGGGAATGATAGACGAATTTCTCGATATCTTGGTCGACAGCCTTAGCTGAGACATCACCCATTTGCTTGTGAATGAGGTGTGTGCACGCGTTAACGATGTCGTTCTCTGGGCGTGAGGTAATAAGGAAGCGAAGGTTGGCTGGCAGTTTGCCCTCGGAGATCTGTTCCGACATGGCCGCTAGGAGTCGCGCACGATCAGCGGGCCCGCCACTTTCGTCCAATGCATCGATGATGACGACAATTGGCCCAATACCATCAAACCTTTCTATAGACTCGACTATGAATCGCTTAATTTGCTCAGCAGGGGTCTCCGCCCTGCGAAGCGCTTGGTTCCCTTTTACGACGCTCCAAAGTGCAGACCTGTATTGAGGATCAATCTCTGCGAGATCTCGAGCGATAGTACTGAAGAGGTTTGTCGGATTGCGCCTCGCGACGTCACCGCTGGCGAAACAATAAGACGATCCTAAACGCAGTTGCCCGTCATACAGTTTGGCGATCGTGTGGGCTATGGCAGACTTGCCCGATCCAGCGACCCCGGTCAGAAGGCAGACTCGGGGAATATTATCGGCGGAGTTATTGAGGATGTCACAGATTTCCCGAATGAGAGTCTCGCGAGTCCCCGGAAGGCATCCCTTGTCCTCTGCATACCTCGCGCCAGAGGCATACAGCATGTCCGTTAGGTCGACCGTTTCCTCTGTATTACATATTTGTGAGTATCTTGACATAGCCCTGAGAGGGAAGGCATACGGATATGCTCCACCGCATTCATAATACGAACGACCGTAAGCTCAGTCCGAACAACTGTAATTCCAGATTGGAGGGTGACTCCCTCCAAAAACTTGGTCTTGAGTTCTCGAAGCTTGGTGTCGTAATCCGCTATCTTCGTGCTAATATCAGAGAATGTATATTTCACTGTCCGAGTAACTGCGCAGAGCGATGAGTGACGTACAATACAGCGCCAGAAGCCACTCACAGAAACTCGTTCCCTTGCTATGCTCGGCAATGAAGTATGCACACTCGGTTACTTGCTGAATCACCGGGGTTATATTCCTCAGGTGAGACTCGATTTTCTTTAACAGACCTGCGTCCTCGACAAAACCGAAGACGTCACTCATCGTGCTTGCTAAACGACTCATCTCACCGTCTCGATCTTTTTGATTGATAAGCGCCTGTGCGAATTATGTAACAATCGGTGATAATGACGTTGACCAGTAGACCGACCTTGTTTACAACGGACATAACAGACCAGGCCATCGACGCATATGGGTGAATCTGTACGGCGCTCAGAGTGTGAGAGGCAAGGAGAAAGAGTACTCGATACCTCTGCAATTTCAGTCACGATCGCGTTGAACAGCTTCAACCTCCTCAGCAGGACGTCCCAAGTGGTTGAAAAGGTCCGTACTTGACTAACAATTGCTGGACTAGATTGAATCACGGAGGTAACGAGGTCAACAGTTTTGGGAGTAGTGCTGATTGTGGCAGCCATCTTTGTCGCTACTGCAATAGCGTCCTTAGCTTGAAGTTCGCTCGCGTTCGACCCTCCGCTTGGCTCAAAAACCAGTTCAAACTTAATCGTACATCCTGAAAGATCAGAACCACCGGAAGCACCAGCACCAAGAGTCTGCTTGATCACTACGATGTGAGGATCACATCAGCATACCATGACATGTGGAGACAGAACTTTTGTCTTCGTACCTCCGTCGTTGAGTTTTTCAAATACCCCGCCAACGGTACCGCGAAGACTTCCCACAAGTTCGTCACTTCCAATGTGGTGCTTTTCATAAACCACAATGACAAAATCAGAGTGATCATCACCATCGCTGTCGACGTTCAGTTTTCGGTGTGATGGCAAGCAGAGATGCTCACAAATACAAGGGGTCCTTCCAGAATGTGTGATTCTTGGTCTCCTTGACCGCTTGCGTCTGCTTTGTGGTAGCACCCACGGAAATTTCTAGGATATATTGTCTCGAAAGCGAGAGTTTGCGTTTTGTTTCCGTTTGAAGTTCATGTCTAGGATAAATCTAATTTCAGGTGATTCAAGGTCTAGCGTTGAAGCCTACTACTAATAGCAATGGATTTAGAGCTGGGATCGATCAGGTCAGCGTACCACAATATAACATAGGTATAACACAAACACGTACATGATTGGAATCGTGGGTTATGTAACCTGTGTTACATTCAGTAGTCATGATGCTAGTGAGGCTAATGAGGATTGGTGTATGGTGTATGGGCAAGACAGTGGACGCTAAGAAAGTTCGGCACGGGCCTTCACAACGGTGCTGGGCATTACCGAGTTTAGTTATCGCCGTAACATCAACAGTTACGTCACGAAACAACTTCCACTTGTCCGCCACCCAAATACTATCCTGACATGCCCACAAGGACCCCTCTGAGCTCTCGTCCGTTGGACCTGCTTTACTTCGTATTTTTTGTGGTAAGTAAGCCTACTATGTGATGAAGATGTGGTTCTATCTTGATTTAATTTATCGGTACATCCATTTTGTAGATGCACTTGCCTGCGTCCCTCTTGGTCGACGGCCAGGCATTGTACCCTCCAGCCGTTGTTCCTGGTTTCATCAACCAGCTCCCAAAAATGTACACACAGTTCTCCGCAGACCCGTTGATTAGTGGTGCCATGGGTTATGTCGGTGAAAGCAGCAATTTTGTATGGTTCAAGACTTTCCTCTGCGTCGAGATGTGAGCATTGCACTTCAACACCTCTGTACGCTAGTCTGTAATCTTACTGCTCGTGCCGTAGGTTCTTCCAGGTACCGGTATTTATCCTCGGTATGATAGGTCTTTGGAAAGGTACCCCTGATTCGGCACCAGCTCGGGTCTTGATTTGATGCTTCCTCAGACTGTCGCTCCGTTTATCTCTTGTTGCTCGTGTACGGTGCTTCCACTGTGACGACCACTCTGCCTTGTGTCACTGTTTTATTTGCCACGCCGACAACAAGTGCACAAACCATCGCCACAGGCATCCAGTCCGTCACCTCATCCCAGCGTCTTATGCTGTTATCGAGCTACTT